>PVIA01001697.1:0-256946 GCA_004024845.1 Tonatia bakeri | reverse complement strand
CCTTCCCTTTTTACCATTTGTAACCCCTCTCCATCAGCCCCTGCCTACTTTCCCTCTGGTAGTCACCATATTGTGTCTATAAGGTTTTCTTTTTTCTTTCTTTTTTTTTGCCTAATTCCTTCACCTTTTTCACCCAGCTCCCTAACCTCTTTCCCCTCTGACAGCTGTCAGTCTGTCCTCTGTATCTACATATCTTGTTTCTAAGTTTATTTAATATCTTGTTATCTAAGATAACAATAATGACCTTGAGATTTTCTGAAAGGAATAGATAACATATATGTAAAGCATCTGACACAGTTATTGATACTACAGGTGAATTTAAAAGTAGAGACTAGTATTTTTCTTCTAGTTACAAGGAATGAGATGGGGATAAGGCACGGCGTCTGGAGTAGGAGGAGGGAGATAGGAAAGTATGTGGGGAAGGGTTTTTATTACCATAAAGTTTATAAGGGTAGAAAAATCAGCACTCTTACTGGGCGGTTAGAATGCCCTGAAACTCATTTATCGAACACACGCAGAGACAACATGTTATGTGACTAGCACTGTTTTAGACTCGAGGTATACTGATGGGCAAAACAGCTTCAGTTCTAACAGGTTTAGATCGCCAATTTCCAGTTGTTCTTCCAAGAACAATTTAAATGAGATGAACAACAAAGTGCTAGTTCCAGATGTTGAAGAAAAGAGCAGGGAGAGTTCAGTCCCCAGCAGAGGAGAGATTCCAGTGCTGTTGCAGGAGATGGAAAGCAGCAGAAATGGGGAGTGAGGCAGAGCGAAGGAAACCACAGCCTGGACTGTACATGGGAGGCCTGCAGCCAAGGAGGATCCGCTGGCTTGAAAGGCAGCCCTGGCCAGGACTCCCTGCTCAGTTCTTCTCAAGGTTTGTAAGACTGGATGGTTGCTTGGTCATCATTACTCCGGAGTATCCGAACAGGGCCGCATAAGGGGTGGTTCTGGAGACATAGTAAGAAATATTACCTGGAATCCATCTGTGAGACAACCATATAAATTCATTGTGCTAGAGTTTCCGTATGATGTCTGTGTTGGAAAGTATAAAGGTTTCCCTGGCATAACATCACCCTGAAAAAATTACCATCCTAATTATCCTCTGTAAGGAAATTGGAGGTGGAAAGAGAAGTCTCATGGCTTCTGGTATCCTTTGCCGAAATGATCCTTTGAGTCTATCACAGTAAAATGTAATTAATGTGTGTATGAGCTAATTTTAAACCATTCTCCAACCCAGTTCTCTATGATGTTAATTTAATTTCCGAACCAGAAATGCCGTCTCTATTAAGTCCAGGAGCTAGAGTGTTAGAATGGAGGGCAAGAATGCACGGAAAAAGGGACTTAACTGAACCTGGATGTGTACGTGGAAGGACACCCTGGACTGCCAGATGGACAGACGAGTAAATTTAGTAAATTTGAGTAAATTTCCTTGAGTAAAGTAAGCCTGGAACATTGCTGGAAGATTAAAAAAAAAAAAAAACAAAGCAAAAACAGACTCATAAAAACAGAGACCAAAGGGATGGCTACCAGAAAGCAAGGGATGAGGGGTAAGGTGAAAACAGGAAGGAGAACATAGTCAATGATGTTGTGTTAAGTTTATATGTTGACAGATGACAGTAGAATTAGTGGGGTGAGCATGTTGTAAGTAATAAAAATGCTGAATCACTATATTGTACACCCAAAACTAATATAACCCATATAAAATTATATCCCAACTATACCCAAATAAAAAATAAACTTTAAAAAGGGAAGGGAGACAAAACTGAAGCTGTCTTACTTTGGATACATCATGAAAACTCAGGGCTCTTTGGATAGGATGGTAATGCTGGGAGAGATAGCAGGCGCCAGGAAGAGAGGAAGACCAAGAATGAGCTAGGTCGACTCCATGAAAGGAGCCATAGACAGCTCAGTCTACAGAAGCTGTGCAGGGCTATTGAGGACAGGGCACTGTGAACATCACAAGTTCACTGGGGCCCCAAGAGTTGGAGCCAGCACAATGACACATTAACACGCACATGTAGAAATCAACCTCCCTCTATCCTTTTTTTACTGCATTGCCATCAGTGAAGGGTTTACCCCCCAGAGGAAAAAGAAGGGCTTTTTTCTAAAGACAGTAAATAAATCACAGGAAATAAAACCTTCAGTGTGGGAATTGGCCCTCCTGAGCAATGTCCTAGAAACACTGGCATTTGGGGGGTCACCCAGATAAGCTGTCAAAACTCTGCCCACCCATCTTCAAGTAAAGATCCTAATGCATATACCTCCTATTCAGCAATTTTTAAAACTTTCTATTTATTGTTTCTCCTTCTCTTCCCTTCTCTGGTTTTAAGTGAGCATTTTATGTAATTGAATTTTCTCTCCTGTCTTCTATTAATTATTTTTAAAAATGGTGGTTATCCTAGAGTTTACAATACATTTTAAACTAATCTAAGTCCACTTTTAAAGAGCATACTCCTTCACATGCAGTGCAGGAATATTAAAAACAGTATTCCTAATTTCTTCCTCTCCTTTCTTATAATGTTGGTGACATTCATTTCACTTATCCATGGACTATAAATCACCCAACACATTGTTACTATTATTACTTTAAACAGCTATCTTTTAGATTAATTAGGGATAAGAAAACAACATATTTCATTTTACCCTCGCTTATTTCATTTTTGAATTTTTCTTTCCTTGGGTAGATCCAAGTTTCTAACTTATATAATTTTCCTTCTTTGATTTCTCCAGGTTTTGCATACGTCCATCTCTCTGGAGTACCCACACTGTGGTTGTTAATACACACTCTCACATTTTAACCATAATGTGTCTTGCATTGTTCTTTTCTGATTCAGGATGTAAGTCATCAACCTCCAATAAATTATAACCTCTCTGAGGCGGAGGTCCTCGATGATGTGTTTTTGTTTTTTTGTCCCACACAGTGCTTGACACAGAGGTGAGCATATAAAAAGACAATGGGTTAACATTGATTGATTATAGACCAGTAGGAATGTCAAGATGGTCAGGTAGGACTATTCTTACACTGCTTTTTGTCATTAGGATAGTGCACGAGTTTTGACAGAGTGCTTTCGCTGCCTTCATCAGTTCCATCAGAGCCTCAGTTCACGATGTGGATGCTTTGTGTCTGTTAGTGGGATTATTTTAATGATACCTAGTAAGAATTTCAGAAACTAGCTCACAATCTGAGCTTCAGTATTTGCAAGGATGAAATGGCACATTGGAGATGATCTGGGGAAGATGGTGGCTATTTCAGTCATTACTGCTTGGTAGGCAAACAGGTCCCGCAGCCTGTTGCTATCTCATCTTCTTGCCCATGCATTCTAGGACCAGGTAGGAGGTAGACACAAGTCGTTTGCATTTTATGTCTCTTCCCTTAAACTTATTGGTACTTTTTATGTGAATTTTATGGAAGTTTACAGAGTAGAGTTTGGAGGTATTTGAAAAACAACCTTATTTTCTCAACTACGTTGGCTTCCTTAGTGCTCTCTGGATACTGTGAGAGGAGATTAAATACCGATGGTTTAGAAAGTAACTTCTTTTTTATCTGCATCTGTGATAACTGAGCTTCATAATGCTTGCAATTTCTTTATCGTCTAGTGCCACTTGATGAAGTATTTAATAAACACAGCGATTGTGAAATATTTCCTGAGAATGAGGATGAGTGTCTGCTCCTTCCCTAGTGTTTATTGAAAGGGCATATAGTCAGCCAGTGGGCACCCTCGCTGTCCTGCATCGCCTTATCCTCCCAAATGCATCTGTGGCTCTTCTTTAACTGTCTGAGTAGCATTTTCCTGACAATTTTTATGGAAAGGACTTGCTTGGTATCGAGTGGTGGTCACATTAAGGATGTATAATCAGCTTTTAATAAACAGAGAAATTAATACCATTATAACTAACTTTAAAAATGCATTGTAATTTAAGGTTATTTTCCATCAATATTTCAGAAGAAAATGAACATTCTTAAGCATTTGCATTAGTGGAGTTCATGGACTTTCATGGAATTTTGCATTGCAGTGCCAGCTCTACCACCGACTAGCTTTGTACTTCACCCAGTCCGAGCTGTAATATTTGTATCCATAAATACATGTCAGAGGAGGGAATTGGTTTAGAATACCATGATCTGGAAAGTCTATAAGTACAATTTAATATTACATCCCATAAGTACCCACTCTGCTTATACGAACTTGCAATTTAGAACACTTAAAAATTTGCAAAAAATTTCTGTTTTTTTTAACCTCATAAAACAGTCAAGGTATATTTTATATCCTTTTATAGATGTGAAAACAGGATTGCAGTTCACATAGATCATAGGTTGAACAGAACATACTCTTTCAAGGTGGAAAAGAGGTGGTCTGCTTGGTTCGAGGGGTGCAAAATCTAAGTCTAGTTGTTTCCTTAGAAGCTTCTGCCCTTGAACCCAACCAATGAGCCTTATTTTTACTGATTTTAAATGAAGAAGAACATCTTAGCACTAGAGTCATTCTTCCTACCTATGGCAGTGTAACAGTTCTGTGGTTAAAGTCTTTGCCTTGGCTGATCAGGACAGTCAGGAGGCAGGTCTGGGACGTGGTTACGTGGGGGGCTTTGTCTCTGTGGTTTGCTTTGTAGAAGCAGTTTGCTCAGCCTGAAGCTTATATAACATAGGTGCATTGTTAGTGAAGACAAACTGAGTTTCTACAAGGATCGTAGATTTGTATGGTGTGTTTAGAAATAAAGAGAACGAGTGGGAAGAGGGTAGATTCTGGTGCCAGACTGATGGAATTCATATTCTACTTGCTAGCTATATGACCTTGGGAAGCCAATTATCCTCCATATATTGTCATCAGTAAAATGGAAATCTGAGTCTTGAAAACCTCAAAGTTCTTACAAAGATTGAGTTAATAAAAATGTAATAAATATGTATCTTTGCCAAGCATACAGTATGTGCTAAAGAAGTGTCCACTATTGTAATAGTAATAAATACTTATTGGCTATTTTCTATATCAGACATGAATTTGGTGATTTACATAAACTGGGTGGGGCAAAAGTAGGTTTATGGTTGTGAGTATGTGAAACAGAGTTTATTCTTGTTTCATTGTTTATTAATTATTATATTATTTTCCATAAGAACAAATGTAAACCTACTTTGCCCCATCCTGTATTATCTCATTTAACTCTTGACAATCCCTGAAGAGAAAACTAGAGGTTAAATGATTATCCCCAAACTCACACAGCCAGTAAGTGGGGCATTGCATTTCTTAAAATAATGCCCTCAACTTGAATGCTAAAAATGGTTACTTTATAGTAGAAGTAGCTTAGAAATAGAGAGGGTAAAAAGCCCCACTTCAGAGCATTTGGGGCATTTAAGCTGACATAAGTAACATCTACATTGCAAATTTTGTCTTGAAAAGAAATGATTGATATTATTAATATAATCTAAGTTGGTAGTATGTTATTTCAGAAGATTAACTTCCAGGTGTCATTTTTTTGAAATGTGGTGACTGATTTAATTGTAACTGTATTGAAGAAAAAGGATATTTGGCACTGATGATCTATGATTTTAATGTTAAAAATAAGTATAGCACAGATGACTGATATAAATGTGAATTGAAATGAGATGTGACAAGTCAGCTATTTATACTGTTTCTTTTGATCATGCTCTTCATGTTAAAATGCTTTACAACCACCAGTTATTTGTTCTTATGTGTCTAGGAGCTTAATATTTCTATCATCATTTTTATCAAGAAGGAGAGTTCATTGAATATACAGATGTTTCAGAGTTTAAAGGAGGTGAGAATTTTAGAGAGCACAAGCTTTAGAAAACTTAGATCCAGGTTTTAATTTGAATATCTCTGATAAAATTACTGAAACTCTGAATCTGTTTGTTTATGATAGGAAGGATTGTTTTAACTTCATTGAGAAAGCCTATGTCAAACACAAGTATTGATCCAGGTACTTTATATGCTCCAATGAAGGCCACTTTTGTTCAGACAATGTTTTGGTCCAATGTTTTGGTCCATGTAGCAAAACAGGAATTGGTGCACACTTATTAATATTAGTTAGGGATGTCCAGACAAACAGTACCCATGAGATATTTCTGTTTCTCTTCTCATTCCCATCTACCTATATTTACCTGCCTGTATATCTACATGTATATGTACATATATCAAGAGAGCTACCCACCTTTATCTAGGCATCTCTACATATCTGTATCTAGATATGTAATATCTACATCAATCTATATATCTATAACTAGATTGCTCTCCTGAAACTACTAGTATTAACTAATTACTGATATTAACTCTTATTACTAATTCTTATTAACTGTTAACTATTGTGACAGATGGTAGGGGGCTAGCAAGGGTGAGATTTGTACTGCTGGCTGGCAGGCTAGAAACTCAGGAGGAACTGGTGTTGCAGTCTTCAGTATGAAATCTGCAGGTGGGTCAGCAGGCCGGGAAACCCAGTAGTGCTTTTATGTCTCAGTGTTCAGGCAAAACGGCTTCTTCTTTGGGAAATCTTGAATTTTCTCTTAAGACCTTCAACTGAATGGCTGAGACCCATCCACATTTTAAAGGGTGATGTGCTTTTTTACCTAAAGTCAGCTGACTGTTAGTCTAATGTCCATAGTAACCTTCACAGCCACATCTAGATTAATGTTTGACCAAGCAGCTGGGTGGCATAGCCATTACACCATGGAATGAGTGTGTGTGTGTGTGTGTGTGTGTGTGTGTGTGTTTTAGGGCCACCATCGCACTGATAATGGTTCTATTCTGCTATGTTATGCTACCAAGGATGCCTTAAACCCATCCCACAGTCACCTGAAATGGGAGGGTTGTTAATGAAGATCAATCAGAGGCAGAAGCACAACTTTGGTGCTGGAGTTCCTACTGCTGCCAGAATCTGCAGGTGATAATTGGACCAGGGTGACAGACAGAGTGATGTGGGAGTGAAGCCTGGAAAGGCGCACTGCACTTCATTCCTTCACAGGTATTTCTGGGACCTTATCTTACCTCAGCTCAAAGCAGATCCCCTTTGGGGACTGAACACTCTTCCCACAGAGGTGTCCTTATTAATGTCAGGTGAGAGCATTTCCCTCGGGTTAGCTCTCTGAACTCCACTATTTTGACAGAATGGTGGGGTTACTCCCCTCTTAACAACTGCTGTGGCTGCTCATTTCCCAGGAAACGCTGCTGCTGTGCAGATGACAGACCATCAGTTGCTTATTTGAATCACATCTGAAATGTAGCTGGTGCTTTGGAGGGAAATATGGGAGTTACCCACTCTCTATTTCTAATGTAACAACTTAATACATCTGTCCAAAAAAAGATAATTCCAACACTGCCTTTTTGAAATGAGAGCCTCATAGAGTGTCATATGTTACTTGTTACGAGTATTTAGCCCACATTCTCAGGGGGCTCAATGCCATCCATTTGGGGGTATATATCCTTGAAAGAAAATAAATACCAGCCACTCAAGCCCTATAGAAAAATGTTCTCAGATATTTGAATGAGTTGTGACTGTTAGCATCTCAGATACTCTACTCAGAAATGAGGCGATCAGTGGTGTTACAGTTCAATTTGGGACTAGTATAAAATTGTATCTTTATTTTCTTACAGAAAACTTTCTGCAGGCATATTACTCTAGGAGACCAGGGGACTTCGTGTACATAAAGATAATCTTTCCAAAATAAAAACCTGTATCTGCAGGATAAGAATAGTGTTCACACACTGGTATGTGGATGTGGGTCTGCCCATATGAACTGTCTCTCTGCAAAGACCTATAAGGAAATGATGCCATTAATTGGTGGAGCGGAATTCCCATTGAAGTGCTCCATCTTCCAATTTATCTCTCCCATTCTATCGAGAACTGGCAGAGGGCAGCCATGAGGTAGTTGTGTGGACTGGCTGTTGACTATGACCCTTGTTGCAAAGGGCCAGTAGTGACAAAGATCCTCCCATCCCTGCAGAGGTGCAGACAGGTATTGTTAGGGATGACAAGATGTCAAGGTCCTATGCCTGGTAAGCCAAGTTTCCTTGGCTTGGGACCAGAAGGGCTGCTGCCTGTTCAAGTGCTCCACAAGGCAGACATGATGAGAATGGCTTTGGGAGCAGCCTGGAGGACTACTTCTTAAGCACTTCCTCAGATCATTTGTAAATACCCTTTTGCACTGAGGAAGTGGGGAAAAGTGAAATGAAACTTTTGTTCCAAACTCTATTCTGTGCACTAGTGTGCCTTTTGGAGTTCCAACCATGGCCTTTAATTAGACTGGTTTTCTACTTACCTGCTCATCTCATTTGTCCTCCTGCTTGAGGGGTGTAGAGAAACGGGGGCTGCTTCCGCTTCCTTGGGCACAAAGATGTCTGTTGAAGTTGGAGACGGGTGGGGTAATATGTGTGCCACTGTCCACGACTTCTCCCCTGAGTAAATGGGGCTTTCAGTTAAATAGAAGATACATGAACTCTGATAACTATTTTTAAACATTTGTTTTGAGGACTCATAGACATGGACAACAGTGTGGGGATTGCTGAGGGGAGGGAGGGATAAAGGAACTAAACAGTAATGGAAAATAATACAACAAAGATTAAATAAAAATAAATTTGTTTTGACCATTGAAGTCTTGGCTTGTTTAAAACTTGAATGGTAAAAAAGCAATACAACAAAAGAACACTTTGCTTACTGGCAGACCTTTTATCTTTGAGGCACTGAAAAACCTGCTTTTCCTCACCTACTTCATCATCTTAGTACAGTGATTTATCTGACATCGTCAGACTAATCAAAGAGTCTGGTCGATTGCATGCGAGAAGACAACTGGTATCAACTCTACCTCTAGAGAGAGAGCCTCATACAAAAACATCAGGGTTTTGTCTCATGGGTCAGAGCTTTTATCATTTAGTTCAGTGCTTCCCTAATACACACGTCTGCTCACTGCTAGCTGAACCTGAAGGGAATACTTTGGTTTCTGGGAGGAAGTGTTCATTCTGGAAATTCAGGACCTCAGTTAATTTTTCAAATGCTTTCTGAGGAATGTAGCTATGTGAGGGTGGTAATTTCAAGGCCCCCACACTATGGAACTTTGATGTTCGTACTAATTTTTACTTGTTCCCATGTAACATATTACCTTCTATCAACATTCAAACAACTGCCTCTGAGGTTAATTTTGTCTCCTGTGTCTCATCCTTTCAAAGCCCCCCTCTAGATGTCTCTGTGTTTATCACCTGAGTTTCCATTTTAATAAATGCCTATCTATGTTCTCTTTGCTAGCTTTTTCCCTCCTTGGAGAAAAATCTTTTATCTCATTAAGACAATTGAATTGTCTAATTATTAGACAACATAATTAGGAAGCCCCGTCCAACAGTTGCTGAAAATACTAACTGGCAGTGGGGACATTTGTGGAGTGATTGTGGAAACAGGAGAGGTCATACATGTATTTAGAATATTATGCCTTTTTGCATAAGATCATACCCTAAAATGCACATAAAAGTCAAAATAATGACACTGAGAGTGCCCGGAGCAATAAGGCTTTCACGGTGTTGTGGAGGTCAATGAGGTATAATAAACTTCAGGATCTCTGGGTGAATCTGAGTGTTCTGCTGCCGTGTCCCTTGCTTTTGTTTAAAAATTGCAATTAGTCTATTGCACAGTTCTCAAATTCTGAAAAGTCTATATTACCTTTTGATATTACATAATTATCTTATATATCAGCTAGATTTTTATTTGCCTAAATCTTAATATTTAGCCAGCAAATGGTAGACCGACTCCCCACTTTTAGCTACGGAAAGTTACACTTTAGTTCAAAAGCTTTCTGTATTTTATTTTCAGGCAAAGGCATTGAATATTTTCTCCAGCTGGAGTGCTTTGAACTAACCTTGTGCATTTCATCTAAGCATCTTACACTGTCCTTGCTCTGTTTTCTCATTTAGACACATGACTGCCTTAGGAGATAACAGTACAGTGGCAGCAGTCCTTCGTAGATAAAGACTGAATATAGATTATTTGAAGCCATGTGAAATCAGCTGGGAGAGATAGTAATGGAAACTAGGATTCCTACACAATGCTGAGTAACACACTGGAGTATCTTCCGTACACCAGGCAGGCTTACCTTGGTTGCAGCTCAGAATGAGGGTCTCCTGAGCTGTTGACTACATGGAAATAATTTCAGTCATTGATCAGTGTTTACTTTGGAACTCTGAGCTCAGGGTTCCCACTTTTGCAGGCAAACTGTGGACATCATAAGGTTCTCAAACTCCCAAGGATCTCAGCTTTTTCTGATCAAAACTCTCTGTGCCAGAATTGCCCTTGGAGAATTAGCACCAGTCAAAGGCATCCATGCCTCTCAATGATGATCAACCTCCTCTGGAAACCCAAATTCCATGTTTTGACTTTCTATACTTTTGTACGTTAATTCCCATACTGTTCAGTGATTTTTACCAAGCTTCATCGTTGTACTGTTGACCTTTCATAGCACTAACATCACAGTGCCCTGTAGGAACCCTGCTAAATTATTGATTAACTTCCTGCATACTTAGTATCTTTTTATTACTCAGTAGTGTGCTGGTAAATATTTAATAATCAGGTCTCTAAAAAACATTTATATATACACATAAGTTTTTCATATATTTTACTAAAATAAAGAATGGGTAGTGCACATTTTAAAACATACTCTGTATTATAAATTCTATATAGCCAATTAATTTGCACAGAACACCTCCATTTTTTTTTTCTGGACTCTTGTATAGATAACCAATCAGTGGTTACAAATAGATGTAGTTCCAACATGAATGTTGAATAATATTTTTATTTCAATTAAGATGAAAGTGAAACAATGAAGGCACATGTCAGAATAATGCTCATTTTTTAATGATGTGAATGACTTCACTGAATTAGTGGTTTCAAATACAATGAGAATATTTTTTCAAATTTTTCTCTGTGCTACTCACAATGAAATGTCTGTAGATGTAACAACTTTTTAAGTTTAACATGAATTATCTTCATTATTTCCTTAAGTCTAAGCCATAATTTGGTAAACTTTTTCTTAATGAGCCAAGTAGCAAACAGTCCAGATTTAGGGTCCTATGGTTTCTGTTGTAATTACTTAAGTCTGTCGTAAGAGTGGAGACATAAACAATACTACTGAGTATTGACTGTATCCCAATAAAACTTTATTTACAAATACAGGCACTACATGGGCATTAGTTTGTCTAGACAATTGACTAAACAATAGGGTTAAACAATAGGGTTGACAAAATCAAATCCTGATCTGTAGCATTTACTGGTTTCCATGGTGTATAAACTCTATCAGGGCCAATTTCAAGCTACCACTATGATGCTACTGACTGTGCATTTGGAAAGGGACATGCAGCACCACGCAAGTATGTAACATTTCCACCATCCAGATACAATAATTAGAAATAACCTCAAGAGCAGGGATAATAAATTATAGTATAATCATTAGGAAGCGATAGGTTTTGAGTATTAACTATCATTTTAATATCACTTAATTGTAAGGTCATATAGTTTAATCTTAAATAATTATGTTTAACAGTTGTTATTTCTGAAAGTTTTGTAATTGATTCTTGCAAACTGGTGTGAGCTGGCTCTACCACACCACTTTTTTCATGCACATTTCCCATTGGAAGCTTTATTACATCAAACTCTGTTTACTAAGGAACTGGGAAGCAAGACCCATTTATTTACCCCCAGACATTTTATTAAATGTCTGTTTCTGCCAGACATTCCTTAGTCGTTCTCTGACTCCCATTGGATACTTCGTCTAGATACATTTTCCTAACTATCCTGAAAAATGTGGCACACCAAAAATATATTTTTTGCCAATGTGACCGAAAAAATAGTTATAATTTTGATTCATTCGCACTGTAAACTGTTGTGTGATTTTCAACAGAGACATATAGTTGAAAATTGCTGTTCTAACCCATTGACTGCACTAACATTCTATTAAATTCATTGATTACTTATTATTTCACAGTCTTCCCCTGACTTCAGCTGCCATGTGGATGATCTCATTAACATTCAAAGTAATGTAATTAAAAAATTTTCAATGGTCTTAATCACTGTTCTAACAACCTACTTTCTATATGTTTCCTGAACTTATCTCAATGAATAGTTTCTTATCTTGAACTCTGATATCTTACTTTGTGACTTAATCTGTATACCGGGTTATCTTTCTAATCTTATGATACCAGATTTTTTAACCACCTTGAAAAATGTAAAGTGCTTGACATTTTTTGCTCCCAAGCAGCCTGTTCTGGTTTAACTTCATTACTCATCATGAGGCACTGACATCATTTCACCAGTGTTTTTAGTGTGTCATCTTCTTGGTCTACTGCCAGACTATGCAAACAGTCCTGGACATATTGGGTTGGCCAAAAACTTCATTTATTTTTTGCCATACAATGGCTCTAGTAGTACATAGTTATTTTTAGCTTCACTCAATTCAACTTAAACAATTTCATTAGATTGTGTTGTGACAGCTGTCATCTCAATATGCATTTAAAAAATACCAAAGTTGAATTTTTGTGTAGCCATTTTAGTATTGAAGATGGAAGAAAATATGCAACATTTTCTGCATATTTCAAGAAAGGTAAAAATGCAACTCTGAAATGCAGAGATTTGTGCAATGTATGGATAAGGTGCTGTGACTGATCAAATGTGTCAGGATTGGTTTGCAAAGTTTTGTGCTGCAGATTTTTCCCTGGACAGTGGTGCACAGTTGGGTAGGCCAGTTGAAGTTTGATAGCAATCAAATCGAGACATTAATTGAGAACAATCAATTTTATACCACATGGGAGATAGCCAACATACTCAAAATATCCAAATCAATAAAGTTGTTGGTGAAAATGAAAAAGACGCTTTTTATTTTATGGAGAAAAAAATAGACTTTTTGACCAACCCAATACATGACCAACGACCATCTTTTTCTTTTTTTTTCTCTTCCTATACCTCTGCTATTGATCTCAGGTACCGAGTGATATCAAACGTTATGCACTTCCTTTTTAGTTACTCCACCTTCCTCTCTCACCTAATCATTTATTTATTGTAATTCACTTTATTTCCCACTCCATTTCCCATTCCCATTAGCCAGAATTCCAAGCCCGAGCCTCTATTCTCAAGAAATGATTCCATCCCTGCCTCTCGTTCTCAGCTAGCAAACTTGTCATCACACCTCAAGGCCTGGTGAGTGGATTGGTGTTGCAGAGCATAAGTAAATCTTCTGGAACAGAATCTTGGGGACTGTGAAGTAAAGAATAGACCCAAACCTGCCTTTCCCCTGAGGTTTCCCCTTGGTCTGCTCATCATTGCACATTCTTCCTGAGCAGTTGTGTTTGCAACTTTGGCCACGACCTTACAGCTGATGACATATTGATCTTTGCTTTCAGTCCACATCCCTCTCCTGGGCTTCGGAATTTTGTTTGTGACTACACATCTTCATCTGCAGTTTCCAAAAGCAAAATAAACTTAACATGTCTATTTCCCCAAACTTGTTTATGTGATTTGGCCTGTCCTGACACTGCACTTTCTTCAGAATTGCTTCTCTGGGTGATTGGCAGGGCAAACTTGAGAGTACATTTTACTCCTCCTTCTCCCTCATTTTCCATGTCCACAGGTGTCCAGAAAACTTTACCTCTTATAATCCTTTTTCATCTTTTCCCTTCTTTTCAACAGATATCACTTTACCTTTAGTTCAGTAATTCTTCCTTTACATTCCTATAACTGCTGATCCACTCCACTAATCTTTTTCTATGTTGTTACCAGAGTTATGTTCCAACATGAGAATTCCAAATTTCCCTTGAATAACCTCTTACAGATTAACCACACCTTTCGAGAAGGCTCTGCCTGCTTTGTGACCTCAGTACATTCTACTCTCTTTCCTGCACTCAGTTTCCTAGAACCAATTCTGTTATAAATTGTCACATTTTTGTATATGCCATACCTCCATGAGAAAGCAAAACAGCAAAGCATTTGTAGTGAGTAGCAAATAAATACTGTACCTGACCAAAGGCCCAATGTGTGAATTAGGTGGAAAAGTTAGGGTTCTCTATCTATGGCTCTTGAGTTCTCTGTCATGTAGGCACCATTTTTTTTTCTCTCACATCTTTTGCAGCGCAGGCCAAGATTTTCATCTCAGGGAAAAAAAAAAAGGATAAGTAGGTGGCAGAGACTAATGGCAATGAATTGCATTTTGAGATTGTCAATTCCAGTTGTAATTGATGTGTATAAATACAAGTAGAACCCTGGAGCAGAGCATCATGGGAATCATATCAGAGAACGAGCTAATAGACTAGGGAAGAGATGCCACCTCATATAGCAGAGGTAATATATGCTCAGGGTTTGAACATACTAATCTGCCTAAGGATCAGTAAAGTGGGTTATATAGCTATAAAGTAACTGATAGCAGGATCAAAAATAATTTAAATACACTACTGAAAATTTTTTAAAAAGGGATTATTTAAAAAGTACTTCATATTAAAGGAGGCAGCATTTTGAAGGTCCCCAAAATGACTATTCTGAAAATCATCACCTATACCCTCTGGAAAATTTGGTAATCATAATTGCATACAAAAAGGCATGATATTAAGAAGAATGAACAGAAAAAATAGTATGTGGGCTGAGAGGGACAGGCTTCATCAGGATAAGATCTGCAATAAGATAGCTGATACATGTCAGAATTGCTACAGATTAAAATTCACTTGAAGGGAAGCAAAGAATAGACATGCCTCTGGGGGAAAAACGAATTTAATGTGAAGGAAAACCTCTATACTATTCGAGAGGGAAAGGTCATTTTGATGAAAATGATGATAGAGATTAGATATGAAAGAGAAAGAATAAAGACTTAATTTTCTTGTTTGTGTTTCTGAAGGGGGCCAAGAACAACAACAACAAAAAAAAATAGAAACAATAATCATACATAATAGGTGGTAATTGGTAATTTTCCCAAATTAAATAAATCAAAACAAATGACCATTCTGTAGTATATTCTGGTAAGTTTTGTATATCAAGAACATACATATAATCTACAAACATCATATCAGAGAACAAGCTAATAGACTAGGGGAGAAATTTGGAAGTCTCATGACCCTACAAGCATTTAGGCAGGAGGAAATAAACTTACCTAAAAGGCAGTTGGTAGCACTGTAGACAAGCCACTGCAAATGAAGAAAATAAAAATATGTGTGTAGTGCAACCATGGTTTTAAGTCCCCAGCACCTTTCCCAGTACCTCACCCCTATTGAACTGCTGTACCTAATGCTTCCTTCCTATAAAACCTGAAGCCGGCACCCTCATAGATACACTGAACCAAATGAAAAAGGAAACCACAGATAACTGAAGAATGGGGACCATAATGTAGAAAAATCACCAGTGGTGAATGTTGACAAATATGCATTGAGATTATTCCTTCTGGAGATATTTATTCAGTACCTTTTACAAAAAAGTCACTGTTCTGGGCATAAAGATACAACAAAGAACAAAAGAACAGGTGTCTGTTCTTATGTAGGAAACAGTAAACAAAATGTAGGGGGACTCTGTTTTAATGTCCTCAGTGTGGGACACCTGCATGCTTCCAAGAAAACTTTAATAGATATAAAGAAAGTTTAGTTCCAGTTCATTTCTTTCCCTCACTGTACACACTCTACCTGTGTGATATCACAACCTCTGATAGCTTTATCAACCATACATCTGTTGCTGACTCTCAGAGAGCTATATGCTTTTAAGGTGTGGCCTATTTATTACTGTTCTCCCATTATGTCATACATGCCTGTCCCACTGACTGGGCTGGGCTACATGGCTTGTTTCTCCAAAGGTTGGGAAGGAGATGTGATAGACACCACGTCTGCGTGGGGTCTCTAAATGTGGGGTGCTGACTGTAAAGGACATGGTTCCTATGCAAAGCATAAATCCGATTGGTGTTAAGATGTTAACATTTTTTTTTGGTCTATTAAATTAGCCAATGTTTTTTATAAAGATAATATCCAAATATGTAACTTAATCTAAAAAAATAATACTCAGCACTGTTAAGTATATTATGGGAACGGATCTCAATACATTTCTGATAACACTGAAAATTAAGATAGCAACTGGGAAAATAATTTCACTCATAAAAATATTAATGAACTTTTGTTCATTAATTTTAATTCTGGGAAATGACCCTATATAAAATAATTAGAAACCTTATTAATGTTAAATACTCAAGATGTTAAAATATTAAACACTAAATGTGCTTCTATACTACTAATGTAAATTAAATTAAAATTTGATGTTAATTTGTATCAATTAATTTAACTTGGAAAAGTGGTTAGTAGAAAAATGTTACTCCAATCCCATAATTACTGAAAGAATAACAACATATATAGCAAACATACTGAACACTCTCCAATACTGGAGAACAACAAGGAAAATTCAGTATTGTCATCAATTATTCACTAGTACCTATTATATAATAAGGGCTGCATTGGGTGCTGGGGATATATAGTTGCCTAAGACAAGCCCTGTTCAAATCAATTAATGATTTAAGCCATCATTCAGCAGCCATTAAATGTGATGGTTATGAATATAGTTATAAAGGGTGATGCAGAGTTACATTAAAAAAAAACAAGGTAAATACAGAATATATACAGTTATCTAAACTATAAAAATATTTGCATAGAAAAAATATTGTTATCTAGAATGCTAACAGGTTTTCAAATGGGTGTTTCATTTTGATTTTCAAATGTGTATAATGTATAATTTTAAAAGGTTTGATAAAAATGATGACTCTCTTATAAATGGCTGAGACATCAGACAGACTGATTTTTTCTCCCTAGCTCATGTGGCTCTGTAGGCTTCTGGTAAAACCAGAGAAGATTGCAGAGAACTAGGAGGTGTTTAATTGCAGTAGTTTTTCAAACATAATGGGATCATAGTAATCACTTCAGTCCTTCTTAAAAATACAGATACCTGTCTCCTTTCCTGACATGTAAGTGAGAACCTCTGATAAAAGGTCATGGGAATTTGTACTTGTCACAAGTATCTCGGTAATTTGTACAAGGACAGGAATCCTTGCAATGATTCTCAACACTGTGCCCTAGAATCAAACTGGGGAGCTTTAAAAAAAACAGGCTTACCCCAGAGAAAGAATTGTAAAAGCTACCCAGAGTATTCTAATGTGCAGCCAGGGTAGAAAACCACTGGCTTGTGGACTGAAGCTGCAGTGCTACAATCCCGTAGCACAGTTAGGCTGATGCAGGCATCCTTGGGTAGCTGTGTTTATAGACACTTACAAAGTAATACTACTGCTGTTTGGAAACCATTATTATACAGGAATTTTACCATGCTGTTATGATATGATATTGTTACCACTCAATTCACTCAGCAGACTGGTTTGTAGAACAAGTTACTCCATTCCTCTAATTACTTAGAGAATGTTAATAATATTAACAAGAGCAAACATGTGTGGAACTCTTATTGTTTGTTAGCCCTGGTACTAAAGCAGTATGTGTGTTCTCTCACTGAGGCATCTAAATGACCTGGATCTACTATCCTAATGTTTCAAATGACGGAACTGAGACATAGGAAGTTTTGGCTATTTACCCATGATTCAGCGTATTAGAGACATGTCCAAGATCCAAACTCAGACAATCTAGCTCCAGAACCTATAGTTTTAGCCACAATTCTAATTTACTTTCAAAACTGACTTACAGTAAGAGTTGTCCTTACTCACTCATGAATAATCCCAAGAAGGATGTTCTAAGAGCATATGACTTGTGTAAATGTGGCTTTATTTTTGTTTAGATTTTCCTTCCACATTTAGAAAAACTTTTTGAGTTTCTATATGTCTTAGGCAGTCAACATGCAGCTAATTTTAAGTCCTTGATTTCTTGTGCCAATCTCCCAAAATTTTTTCATTACATAAAACCACCCTTCATCCTAAAAGGGTGTTAATTTTTGTTGTAGCACCACCCACTTCAGTCTATTGCATACCAGTAGATAAGGAAAAGGATACAGTTGTTGTGCACCTACCATTTGCCAGGTGCAGTGATAGACAAATAAATATACATGTAATTTCTGTTCCATACTGTGCCATTTTATTATCATATATGTGCATCTCCATTTTATTTTTTCTAAAGTGTATTTTTTATTTTTTAATTATTTTTTATTAATTATGCTATTGCAGTTGTCCTGATTTTTCCCCTTCGTCCCTCTCCATCCAGCACCCCCCACTGCCTCAGGCAATCCCCACACCATTGTTCATGCCCATGGGTTATGAATATAAGTTCTTTGCCTACTCCATTTCCTGTACAGTACTTTACATACCCATAGCTATTCTGTAACTACTTACATGTACTTCTCAATCCCCCCAACTCTTCATCTATTCCCTGACACCCCCCTCCCTTCTGGCAGCCATCAAAATGCTCTCTGTATCCATGATTCTGTCTCTGTTCTTCTTGTTTGCTTTGTTTGTGTTTTAGATTCAATCATCAATAGATATGTATTTATTACCATTTTATCATTCATAGTTTTGATCTTTTTCTTAAATAAGACTATTTAACTTTTCATATAATAATAGTTTGATGGTGATGAACTCCTTTGTTTTTTTTTCTCCTCTGGGTAGCTCTTTATCTGTCCTTCAATTCTAAATGATAGCTTTGCTGGAAATTTCCCTAAGTTGGTGAAGGAAATAGACATGCAAGTCTAGGAACCACAGAGAGTCCCAAACAAGATGGATGTAAAGAGGCCCTCTCCAAGACACATGATAATTAAAATGCTGAAAGTTAAAGAGAGAGTCTTAAAAGCAGTAAGAGAAAAGCAGTTAGTTAACTACAGCTGTTAGTTTCCATAAGACTGTCAGCTGATTTCTCAAAAGAAACTTTGCAGGCTAGAAGGGATTGGCAAGAAATAAAGTGATGAAAAGCAGGGACCTACAGCCAAGATTGCTCTACCTAGTAGAATGTATTTCTTAAACAGAAGTTACCAGAAAAAAAGATGAAAAAGATATAAACCTGCAATAATGAAAGTGGGTAGGAACCACCTGTCAATGAGATAATTCCAAAGAACATCTGTATAGTGGACAGCAGAAGAAGGGTGATGACTGACAAAGGTGGAGTAAGCTTCAGAAGAGAACTTTGATTTGGAGACAGAGAAAGAAGAGAAAATCAAATTATTCATACCTTCCCTCTTTATTGCACATCTAGAATGCCCACTAAGCTTTGGGGAGGGAAAAGGAGAAGAAGACTGTTTTATTAGAAAATTGAAAAAGCTACTTTTTTAAAGAGACATGATCATATCATTACTTTGAGTGATGGTGACCCAAGGTAAAGCTATTTACATCCCTCAACAGGTGAAGTGAAGATCCCAGAATATTAGCACCTCACTGCTCATCTGAAAATTAAGGTTATCAATTGGTGACATAAACAGTGCTATTAGGCATTTTCAAATGTGGATTAAGAAAAACAAGGGTCATTAGATATTTGATAAAATCTTGAAATATGAAAGAGAACCAAAAATTAAAAAAAAAAAAAGTGATCCTGAAAGAAACAAACAAATCAGAGAACAGAAATGTGGGTTTCTCCCTGTTGGGTAGGTTAGATTACCTGTGGCAAATTGCTATCCCCATGAAAACAAGTGCCAGGTAAAATTAAAAACTTATCTATTTAAAGGGATCAGAGAGCTACTAAAGTAATAAGTATAGGAATAAAATTCCAGAGGAGAACTGTTGTGCCATGACCTAATATTCTCAAATTGCCTTTTTATTTTTTTTCTGGGAACATTTGCTGATTCTGAGCAAGAGTCTGTGAATCCATATTCATCAGTCAGTGACTTTAGGGACCTCATAGATGTGACAGCTGATTTCCTGTAAGATATTTACCAAATCTGAAGCTGCATGACAGGAGAATGGTGGGGGACATGAGAGAGTGATGGATGCAAGTTGTCTTATATCACATCAGAGAATCATTAGACAATGCCTAAAATGGGTGAATCAAAAAGAATGGTATAACCCATACTTGAAGATAAGGAGTAGCAATCACAAACATCAAAACCAAAAACAATAAAAAATGGTTATCATGAAAAAGCAAAAGCTCATTAAATAAAAAATTTTAATGGACATCCTTATTTAAAATATAAAGCAGAAACTAAAAATTTAACATGCCTATAATCCATACTGTATACACTGGAAACAAAAGTAATAAACTTCCCCAATTTGTATGGATCTAGTACTCTTTTTTAAAATTTAATCTTTATTGTATTTTTTCCACTACCATTTAGTCCCCTTCCACCTCTTCCCCTCAACAATCCCCACACTGTGTCCATGCCTTTAGTACTTTTGAGGCCAATGCCAGCTTAGGAATGAGGAGAAAAAAATTCATCATTAGTTTTCACTTATCAACTTAGATGACAAACCTAATAAGGATTAGCTAAATAAACAATAAAATACTGTGACTATATAGATTTTATTCCAAGGATGCCTTTATAATGAAAAAAAAAAACCACCCTGTCAATGTACCATAATTCACCACATTAATTCATAAAAGGAGAAAAAACTAAGGTAGACATTAGTCCCAGTTTGCCAGGAAAAATTAAGGTTTATTCATGTTGTTCTGACATAATTACCAGTAGTGCCCTCTTTCACTGTCAAAACTGTCCTGGTTTGAATGATAAAATAAATGTTCAGCCTATAAAAAAAAAAAGGCATGTGATTATCTAAATTATTGTAATAAAAGTATTTGGTGATTTTTAACAAGCAGTCTTTGTTAAAACTGTTAGCAAAGAGAACATCATCCTGGAATCTTATTTGTAATAGAGAAACTGCTTGATTCTCTTAAATTCTGAAGCAAAACACACTAGCACTACTTCTGTTCCACATGGAACTGACGGCTCTTGCTAAAACTGAGGCCAGAGTTTTTAAAAAAGATACAAGTGCTAGAAAGTTAGAAAGGAAGGAAAAATTCCTCTGTAATTTGCTTAATAAGATGGCTTGAAAAATCCAAGACTATCTATAGTTAGAACTAACAAAAGAATTCAGTAAGATTTGTGAAAAAAGGGTCAATGTTTAAAATCAATTGTATTCCTATATTGCAGCAACAGCCATCTGTAAAATAATTTCAAAAAAGATCTTTAAAGAAGCCCAATGCTCTACTTCCTGGAATTCTTCCTTTCCTAGGAAGGCTGCATGTTCATGTCCCAGACTCCCTCACAGCCCAGTTGCCTCATATTTCCTAGTCCAACAAAATGAACTTTTGAGTGAGTCTGGGAGAGGGGAGTTACCAAATGCAGGTGGCAGCTGTACTCAAGATCAGTTCGCATGGCAAGGCTGGTGACATTTGCCTCTTCTGGAGTGAACTGTGAGCAGGTTCTTTGGTCCTCCCTGGCCCCACAGCCCGTGGGTAGGGAGTAGCACTAACTGGCAGTGGCAGGAGTTTTCTTTTCTAGGAGCAATGGGGTCTGGATTACGTGCTGGCCACGTTCCCCTTGGCAGTAGTTCTGAGCTCGTTTCTTGGGCCCTCCTGCTAATTCTACATGCTACCTACGATCCCTTTAAACAGTTTTGTTTTCTGATTAAACTAATGAGAGTAGATTCTGTTTCCTGCAAATAAGATCCTTGACAAACACAGGTAACCAGAAATAAATTGAACAACATACACATAAGACCTTTACAGAGTCACTTGAAAGAATGTTCAAAAACCTAAATAAATTGGGAGGCATTCCTCAACTATAGATAAAAAAAAACCTTAATGTTGTAAACCTGTTCATTCTTCCTAATTAATGTATAAATGCATGGCAATTACAATCAAAAGTATAATAGTTTTTCACAGAACCTGACAAGAAAATTCAAAAATTCATTTGAAGGAGTAAAGTGCCAAAATAGCCCTGAAAATTATGAAGAATAAAGTGAGAGGTTAGAGAGACAATACTAAATATCAAGATATCTCCAAAGGCCAGGAATTCCCAAAATGTGATATTGGTGCAGAGATAGTTGGTTAAACAGTGTTTTCAAGACTTAGGGTAGTTGGAGTTTAATTTTGTCCAATTATTTTGTAGATACAATTGTAAAACCTTTTAATGTTAAAAGATGCATTTTCCCAAACCTCAAAAACTCTGCTTCTATTCTTTTCCAGGTGCTTAAGGAGGAATCTCTAATAGTGTTTATTACAGCTTGGTTTTTAAAATATAGTAAACTGCTAGCAGGTGGGTGGTGGATGGTTATCTAATCTATTATTTTCAGTTTGAAGTATTTATAATTTTTAATTACTGTTTACCTCTTTTTTTTACAAATTTTTTATTTTATTTAATTGTTGCAGTACAATTTTCTATCTTTTACTCCCATCCCAGCCCACCCACCCAGCCCTCCCCTCCTCCCTCCCATTTCCACCCACCCCTATTTGTTTTTAGCCATGTGTCCTCTATACTTGTTCCTGTAAACCCTTCCCCTTTTCCCCTGAAATTCCCTCCCCTCTCCACTTTGAACACTGCCAGTTTACCTCTTTTTTTAATGTTCTTTATTTAAAAATAATATAATTTTAATTGTTTTTTGTTTTCCTATTTTTAATTTAGTAGTGTAACATTGGCTAAAAAAAATCAGGTTCAAGTGTACAAATCTATAATACATCATCTGCACACTGCATCGTATGCTCACCACCCAAAAGCAAGTTTCTGCCACCATTTATCCCCTTTGCCCTCTTCTACCTCACCCCACCCTCCTTTCCCTCTGGCAGTCACCATACTGTTGTCTGTGTATTTTTTTCTTAATCCCTTTACATATTTCACCCAGGCCCTCACCCGCCTCCTCTCTAGTAGCTGTCAGTCTGTTCCATGTATCTATGAGTCTGTTTCTATCTTGTTTATTTTGTTCATTAGATTACACATATAAATGAAATCATATGGTATTTGTCTTTGACTGGCTTATTTTACTTAGCTTAATACTCTCCAGGTCCTTCCATGCTGTCACAAAAGGTTAGATTTTCTCCTTCTTTACAGCTTAGTACTCCACTGTGTAAATGTACCATAGCTTTTGTGCCCACTCATCTACTGATGGCACTTGGGTGTCTTCCATAGCTTGGCTGTTGTAAATTGCGCTGCAATGTACATAGGGGTGCATATATTCTTTCCAACTAGTGTTTCAGATTTCTTTGGATGTATTCCCAGAAGTGGAGTCATTGGGTCATAAGGCAGTTTCATTTTTAATTTTTTGAGGAAACTCCATATTTTCCACAGTGGCTACACCAATCTGTATTCCCACCAAAGGTTCCCTTTTCTCCATATCCTCACTAACATTTGCTGTTTGTTGATTTATTGATGATTGTCATTCTGACAGGTGTGAAAGATATCTCATTGTGGTTTTAGTTTGCATTTCTCTGATGATTAGTGACGCTGAGCATCTTTTCATATGTCTATGGGCCATCTATGTGTCCTCTGCAGAAGTGTCTATTCAGGTCCTTCACTCATTTTTTTTAACTGGGTTTTTGTTTTCTTGGTGTTGAGAACCCACACTCCTTGCAGTGGGGACTTTTGCAGCCAAGTTATTCCTCTGGCTTCTCAGCTGCTGGACTTAGGTACAGGGGCCAGCCCTCTCTGCATCTCCACCCTTCTTAGCAGTCGCTACGTGGCGGCTTCTGTAAATCCTTAGTATAATACTCCTGGTCAGCTTCCTTCAGTTGGCTATTCAGGTTGATTGCCCTCTAAGTTAGCTGTAAATCTGGTTTTCTACTGAAGGAGGTGAGCACAGCTTCTACTTACTCCATAGCCAACTTGGAATTCCCTCAGGATTTGCCTCTTGAAAACGGGTCTGGGGACAGGTGGGCCAAGAAAGATACCTTTCATTATAGTATCTTCCATTTTATTAAATCTATGTTTACATTACCCTGCTCTAATGTAAAATAAACCTTTATAATTTGTATGTCTTCATTATTTTCTTAATATATTTTCACAGTGAATCAAGATCTGGACTAAGTGGGATTGAGACAGAGATATGTGGTATTTAGTTTTCTTTAAAAGCATGAATTTATTTTGTCAGTTTTTGAGATATAATTGACATATAACATTGTAAAAGTTTAAGATGTACAGCATAATAATTTAATACATGTGCATCCAAATATCTCGAGGCACTTGCTCAGCACCTGCCTTCTGGGGGTGGCCACGTTCCCAAAGCAAAGCAGGCAAAGAGCAAGCATCCTTTTGCAGTCAGTCCTGTGCTATAAACCAACAACTGGAACGCTGTGTCAGGATGCTGGCTTAGACAGACCAAGGGCTCTGGACTCAGACAGCCTGAGTCCAATTGTTGCCCCATCAGTTCCTAGTCACAAGACATTGGACACTTTACTTCTGCCTCATTTTTCTTATGTATAATATGGGCATATTGGGATCTTACACTACTGTTTTATTGTGAAGTTTTAATAAGTTAGTACGTGGAGGGAGGGGCAGGAGGCCATAAGGACTGATATCTGTGTTTCTAAAACTTTAACGTGTATATAGATAGAAATCCTATGGGGGATTTTGTCCAAATGAAGATCCTGATCCGTTAGAGCTGGGGTGGGGCCTGGGGCTCTGCATTCCTAACAGGCTCCCAGGGGGTGTGGATGCTGCTGCTCCGCAGACCATGTTTTAAGTAGTAGGGAGGTTACTCTGAATTCTGGTTCTATCTCTTTCAAACTGAGGGGATTTACACATGTTACCCAACCTCTTTGTGCCTCAGTCACTTCACTTCAATATGGAGATGGTAATGGTTGTTTGAAAATTAAATTATTTAGCATTGGCTGGTGTGGCTCAGTGGATTGAGTGCCAGCCTGCAAACCAAAGGGTCACTGGTTTGATTCCCAGTCAGGTATATGCCTGGGTTGCAGGCCAGGTCCTTGGGGGGGCATGTGAGAAGCAACCACATATTGACATTTCTCCTCCCCTCTCTTCTTCCCTTTCCCTTTCTCTGAAAATAAATAAAATCTTTAAAAGAAAAGAAAATTACATAATTTAATACTTGTAAAGAGTTTAGAATAGTGCCAGTTTACCTGGTGGGCACCTAATGCTATTACTTTTGTTATTGGATGAAGTGACGGTCCTCCTCCACCCCATTACCACATTTAAACAAAGAATATACATATATCAGTCAGAGTAGAGGGATGCTGATAATGCCAATTGAAAAATTTTCCAGGAAAAATGCAAACTGATACATCCTGTCAAGTCTGATAGCATATTCATATAGGGCTTACTATGTAACAGGTATAATTATAAATGCTTTAAATACATTAATATGAGACAGAAGAATGAAGATCTTTGGTTCAATATACTACCCTTCTTACCTAACAACGTACTCTGGAAGGGAGCTATTTTTAAATATCTATACATTTTACATGTGAGGAAACTGACACATGTAGCTTTCAAAAGCCTAGCCTCAGTTGACTTTCCTGCCTTGCAACATTTGCTAATATCTGGGAAGGCTGAATTATAGCCAACATAACTGTAAAAAGAATGCAACTGATTATTGGAAGAGTCAGGATCTGAAGCCAGTGGTCTGTTTCCAGAGTCCATGATCTTAAGCATTACACCACTTTTAGTTTAATGCTGTTTATCATTTTCCCTTCTTTTGGTTTCGATCCCACATTTATATAGCAATTTTCTGATTAATATTACCTTCACATTTAAACATACCCATGGAGAGAAGATGAATTAGTCTGGCCAAGCTGAGCTGTTTTGATGATAGGCAGCTGTACTTCTGTCTTTAGAGAAGCACATCTGTCTCTTTGGGCTTATTTAATCTGAATTTTTTCTTGAACAAATTCAGGGCACCATAAACACGGCTTCCTGGGCCTGGAGAGCATAGGGCTAGATCCAGAACGCAGGGATTTAGTTATCAAGTAATGAGGTCGGTCTCCTGGGAAATAGCCAGGGGGCTTCTCCTAACGATGGTGTGACTGTTACACATGCCTTTCTAGCCACTCTTTAGAAACACCACCAGTGGTGTTTGCTGATATAAGCAAAAGTTGTAAGGTAGAAGAGTTGACTGAGACTAGCCTTTTGAAAACCATGTGAATGAAAGAAATACAGATCCTCTGAAGACTTATTTTAAAAATTGGATGTGGTTTTCCTACTGGAATGTGACTGTTCCTGGCAGAGTTTTTTTTAAATCATTGGAGATAATCAACAATTGATTTTAGGAAGTCTTGGAGTGTTTGTAATACTTCCTTCAGTAGGCATTAAAAATGATGAACCTTTTATAATACTTAGAATATCTTATTTATTGACTAAGGGGCATTCAAACTTGTTTGCACTGTCAGACCCTCTTAGTTGTGAACCTTGCTTGATGTGCAGAAATGGACCAGAACAAGGGCCACTCTGGTAAAATACATATGTTGTTGTACTCACTTGAACTTTCATCCCAAATGGGCATTTCATTTTCTACCCCTGTGAGTTAGGCTAGACCACATGCAAGCCTCATCATGTGTCTTCCATCCCTTTATTTTGAGACCTCTAGTTCACAAACAATGCAAAGAGCCCACTTTTTCTCCTTTTTCTTTCCCAGTTATATCTTCTGGACTTCCATTTTAACTTCAAGGGAAAAATCAAGCTATAAAAAGAAGTAAGATTGTTCTTGTTCCAGACCATTCATAATCTTTATCCTCATCTCCAGAGATGACCCATAGACCATATCAGACAACTTTGGGTATTGTATTAATTTCCTATTGCTATGTAATAAATGACTACAAATTCAGTGGCTTGAAACAACTATTTATTAGCTCACGGTTCTATAGGTCAAAAGTCTGGGCACTCTTTGACTTGGTTTTCTGCTCAGAGCCTCAAAGGCAGAAATCAAGTTGTCATTTGGACTAAGTTCTCATCTGGAGGCTTGGGAAAAATATACTTCCAACCCATTCATAGTTGGCAGAATTCAGTTCCTTGCATTTGCAGGGCTGAGGTTTCCCAGGACTTTTTTTTTTTGGCTGTTGGTCAAGGGCTGTTCTCAGCTCCTGGATGCTGCCCACAGTACTAGCTACTTGGTTGCCTCCAGCTTCAAGCCAGTAACAGCAGGCCAACTAATTTTCACACTTCAAATCTCTAATGTCCTCTTCTACCACCAGCCAGAGGTAGCTCCCTGCTTTAAAGGGTTTGTGCAATTCCATCAGGCCTATTCACATCATCTCTCTTAAATTCCAATTTTTCAGGTTACATAATGCAATTACAGGATTAAAATGTATCCCATTTATAACCCCACAGACTCTCCTGGGTGTGTATACCAGGGGTGGGCGATCAGGGACGCCACTGCAGAATTCTAACCCACTGCAGGGATGAAATGGGGGTGGGTAATGCCTAGGGTCGCCCCAAGAGTTTGGGGTCTTCGGCCAACTGGACCTCGGAACAAGTTCTCATCATTTTAAAAAGGAAGCATATGGAGAACAATCGTTCACCACCACATTTCCTAAAACCCTAAAGCTGTGTTTTTCCAAATTGGCCTATTTTGTGTTTCAAAAATCTTTCCTCCTGGAATGGTTATTAAATGCCATAGTAAATTTTAACACTGTGGACGAATGACTTTAACCTATAAGCCAAGGCTATTTCCATTACGTGGTACATGGAGGCTTTCATCTGCAGTGTGAGTTTGTGTTTCTGAAAAATGGCAGCTTTCTCCTTATCTAAACTTCATGTGTTCTCCCTTTAGGCTGTTACGATTCTAATTATTCTTAATAGCTCTGCTATTGTTTGATGCCTCTATCAGGCAATGTTAATTGAGTTTTAGCTCATTATTCATTCTTCATTTTTATGTTCCTTTTGTGTCAGTGAGTTACACATATAACTAAATTTAGCCTTAGAAAACATACAAGAATTAAGGTTTTACCTTGGTTTTGACATGACCTAAATTGGTAAACCTGCCAGTCATATATACATTAGTTCTTCATACATATTTTTTTCTAGAAAATTACCAAACGGAGAGACAGTAAAGATGGGTTATCTCATGGGTGTCAGTTAAGTGATGATTAGATAGTCACACTATGGGAATGCTAATGAATCTTGTTATGAATCCCTAAACTTCCTCAGTGGGAGATTTAAATCCAACCCTTGCAATATCAGGACAGCTGTCAGTGCAATTATGAATAATCATGAAGCTGTATTTCTGACACAACTGGGGGTGGCAGAAGTCAGTGGAATGGCGAGTAATCACTGTTATACTTTCTTGTCAGTACTCTGCATTTCTACAGATATTTGTTGGAAAGAGCACAGTGCTTGGAGCACTACAATAATTTTTGGTATATAACTGTGCATGTTGGCTCTATCTAGGTTTTATTTTTCCCTATAGGAATGAGTGATTGTGTAGAAATGAAACAAAACAAAATATTGAGCAATGAGCACTAAGTAAACTATGTGATTTAACACAACAATACCCAAATAGAAGTATGGGCAGAAAACATGAAGAGGTAATTCAAACTTATTTTTCCCCCTTTGGCTTTCCCTTATATACAATTTCATAGCACTTTCTCGCATAATTGTATCTATGCACTTAGTGCAAGAATTTATTTTACATATATCTTTCATAGTAGACCAATAGCTCCATGAGGTGTGTTGCTTACAATTACATCCACAGCACCAGCCAGGGTCTTGTACACAGTAAGGTATTGAACAAATGCATATTTAAAAACTAATCAAAGAAAAAAAGAGATACAAATAGCTGATGAAATATAATAAGATCAAACTTACATAAAACAAATTATACAGAATCATTTTATTTATTGTGTTGATAAAGATAAAAATTAAATACTGAATCTATATCAAGGGTATAGTGAAAAAAAGACATTCTCATTCACTTTGGGTCACTTTCAAAAAGCATTTTAGGCATAACTTAGGTTTTAGGGCATCACTGCTGAACAGGACAGTCTCTGACAAGAGAAGAATAAGTATACTGCAAAATGCTATGAAGAACAGGCTGGCATTTATGTATCAGTAGCACAAAAATGTACATTGCACTTAGTAACTATAATTTTATAGATTTACCCTGTACTCACTGTGATAGGATGAGCTCAAGATGGCAAACATAAAATCTAACAAAAGGAGAATATTGAACTTATTATATATTTATATGATATAATATGTATTCATTTAATTACATATTTGAAGCATTTTTAAGGACATAGAACATTGCTTAAGGTAAGTGTAGCAGAAACATAAGTGAATCTCTACCTATCATCTGTCTATCTGAGATATATATATATACATATACATGATATGCAGTTAGCTCTTATTTAATGTTGTAGATATGTTCCATGACTTTAAGCCAAACTATACATAACAGAACCAATTTTACCATAGACTAATGAATAGAAACAGGATTTAGTTCCTACAGCATCTCAACAACCTTATAACAGAATGACATTAAACAATATGATGTTATTCAAAAACCTGCTACTTATAGAAATATAAATGTAAATACATATGATGGTATTCTAAAGGTCTAGTTTTCTTTCATGGGAGAGGAGAGGGCAATAACGGGGGAAAGAAAGGAAATGGTCATCAAAGAACATGTATAAAGGACCCATAGACAGGGCCAAAGAAGGGTAGGATTGAGGGTGGGGTGAGGGAAAGTGGTGGTGGGAAAATGGAGACAACTGTATTCGAATATTAATAAAAAATGATAAATAAAAAATAGGTGATTTCTAAAATAGATTTTGTTTTTTGAATAGTTTAGATTTATAGAAAAATTGAGAAGACAGTATAGAATAACCATATATTCCCAATTCACCCACCTAGTTTCCCATTATTAAAATTTTACATTATTGTGGTGCATTTGTTGTAATTGATAAATCAATATCAAGCGAGTGTTAGTAACTAAAGTTCCTACTTTATTTATAGTTTCTTATTTTTATGCAACATTTAGTGATTTCACATTATATTTTATTTAATACTCTTCCATATTCACAATTCTAAAAACATACTTCTTGCTTCTGATGATGGCATAGTACTAGCTTAATCAGACTAATGCACCTGTTTATAACAATAAATTCTGCACATTATTTTTAAAAGGCTGTTTGAAGGCTAATTCCTCAACTGTGCAGTGGAGGGAAAGAATCCAAGAAATACAGCAAAGCAGCAGCTAGAAGTTGAAGGAACTGAACAGTTTTAGCAGCAGCTGCCTGGTGCTCACAAGTTGAAGTTTGAATCCTACTCTATTAAAAGGACCCTGAAAATGTCTAGCTCTTTATTGAAATGGCACATGAGCCATACACCTTTGGAAGAAGGGCTATCCCCCATTACTGTGGCTATACCTGATGACTAAGGGCAAACAGAAATAGACCTCCCATAATAAGCCCTAAAACTAAAGCCCTGGAAGATGAAAGGGTTCTACTGGTGATTTAACCATACAATAGATCATAATCCAATACTTGTAAGAAGAAGGTAGTAGAATTTACACTGTCTATAACATATTATCCTGAATGTCCAAGATAATATAAAATTTACTGTACAGGCAGTCATGGTAAAAAAAAGTTAGAAGGAAGAGACCCAGTGATGACTGATATGTTGTAATTAGTATATGAAAAATGTTACAGATGAATCATGACAATAGGTGGACATAATGGGTAAAGAAATAAATATATAAATGGATATGAAAACCATTAAAAATAGTAAAATAGAAATTCTAGCACTGAACTATATAGTACCTGACATTTAAAAAAATCTACTATGGTATTAACAGTGTTTTGAAACAATAGAATAATTGGTAAACTTGAAAATTGATCATTAGAAATTATCCCAATTAAATCACTGAGAGAATAAAATATTGAAAAGCAACAAATCTAGCCTCTGTGACTTACTGGACAATATTGAGAGGAGTAACATTTTGTTATTGGAGTCTCAAAAGGATAAAAGAGAGGAAATGGGACTGAAAAATGTCTCAAGAACTGACAGCCCTAACTTCCCCAAATTTGATTTTAAAAGCCGTTTGGTCCAGGAAAATCAGTGAGCCTCAGAGAAGATAATTCCAAACAAAATTATGCATAGGTAGAGTATAGCAAAATTTCCGAATGCTAAAAAGGAAAAGGAACATCTTAAAAGCAGCCAGAGAAAAAAGACACAGAAGAAAAGACAGCAGAAAAGCTATTAGAGTGACAGCTGCCTTCTCAGTAGAAATCATTATGGACAGAAATTATGGATTGTGTATTTAAAGTGTTGGGTAAAAACTGTCTTCCTATAATTCTGCACCCAGTGAAAATTGCCTTAAAAAATGAAGTTGATATCAAAACAGTTGTAGACAGGTGAAAGCCGTAAGCATTTGTTACCATCAGGCCCATTCTAGATGACACAGTAATGGTAGTGGAAATTCTTTAGGTAGAACAGAAATAATATTAGATGGAAATTACATATTAGAATGAAAAATAGATAAAGTAAATGTGCAGGTAAACATAAAAAGCATTTTTTTAATTTATTTTAAAACAATAATTTAAAGCAGATAATAACAATATTTTATAGAGTTTATAACATATAGGAATAAAATGTATGGCACACAGAACAGAAGTAGGGAAGTAATACAAACAAGAGGGATATATTTCATTAACTCTTGTAAGATCCTTTTATTAAACATGTATGAATTGACCTTTCATATGTCTCTTTTGGAGAAATGTCTATTCCAGTCCTTTGCCTACTTTTTAACTGGGTCACCTATATTATTATTATTATTATTATTATTATTATTATTATTATTATTTTGCTGCTGAGTTGTATGAGCTCTTTATATATTTTGGATAACCCCTTATCAGATATCTGTTTGTAAATATATTTCCCATTTAGTGGGTTGTCATTTCACCTTGCTGATGATTTCTCTTGCTGGGCAGAAGGTTTTTACTTTGATGTAGTCACACTTGTTTATTTTTTTTCTATTTTGTTGCTTGTGCTTTAAGCTTCATATCCAAAAAATCATTACCAAGACCCATGTTAAAAAAAAAAAAAACTTTAGTCATATGTTTTCTTTTAGGAGTTTTATGGTTTCAGGTCTTACTTACATTTAAGCCTTAATTCATTTTTAGTTAAGATAGGGGGTCTAGCTTCATTTGTTTTTCTACTTGTGAATATTCAATTATGTCAACACCATTTATTAAAAAGACTATCTTTTCTCCATTGAGAATTCTTGGCTCCCTTGTTAAATGTTAGTTCACCATTCATGCTTGGCTTTATTCCTAGGCTTTTGATTCTGTTTCATTTGTCCATTTGTCTGTGTTTAATGCTGGGACACTATTGTTTTGGTGACTATAGCCTTCTAGTAAAACTGAAATCAGGAAGTGTGGTGCCTCCTGCTTTGTTCTTTTCTAGTTATTTGGGGTCTTTTGTGATTCCATATAAATTTTAGGAGTGATTTTTTTCACCTCTAAAAATGCCATAGGAATCTTGGGAGGAATTGCATCTACTCTATAGATGGCTTTTGGTATTATTGATATCTTAACAATATTACTTCTTTCCATTTTTGGTGCTTTCTTCTATTTCATTAATGTCTTACAGTTTTCATAGTAGAAATCTCTCACCTCCTTAGTTAAATTTATTCCTAAGTATTTATTGTTTTCAATTAGTGCTATATTTCTAAACTCCATTTTATGTTATATTATAAAATAAAGTTACTTTGCCTTCTCTGCATCTCCCCTGTGTTTTTAAGAAAAATATAGTCTTCTGTGTTATTCACTTTGACTCATACTTATCAGAATTTTTGCTTTTCATTTCTTGTGTTGCCTTTAGTTTTTATTAATTTTGTAATATTGTGAGAAAACCTTAGCCTGCAAGCAAAATAGGCAGCTAAAATAGTACATTGTGTAAAGTGTGGTCCCGTTGTAATTTCCTCAGCTGAGATTCAACAATGAACCTTCAGGTCATTTTCAAATATGTTCTTAAAATTTAATTTCCTTTGGTTTTCATGGCAGCATGAAACTAAGATGTCCCAGTTAAGTAAGGTCATTTTATTAGTACACTTTGTGTTTTTTTCAGCTATGCTGAGGTATTTTGTGGGGCTTTGAAATGTGCTCAGCTTGAGTGCAGCCTGAGAACTAGAAAAGATATGAAAAGCAGTGGCTTTTCAAGTTCTGAGAATGATGGAATTCTGGACTAATCCTGATTTTAGGTATAGTTTTAATGTTTCTGCAGCACAAAAAGTTCAGTGCAACCATCTTAGATACATTCTGGGTAAAAGTGCACAACATATTCTAATGCATAAATATGTCATTGCTGTCAGTTTTATCCTCATGTAATCAGTGAATTTTCCTTTGTATTGGGTTGGCCAAAGAGTTCATTTAGTTTTTTCCATAAAATAAAAGACACACTTTTAATTTTCACCAATAACTTTGCTGATTTAAATATTTTGAGTATGCCAGCTATCTCCTGCATGGTATAACATTAATTGTTTTCAATTAATGTCTTGATTTGATCACTGTCAGCTTCAACTGGTCTAGCCAACCTTGGAGCATCATCCAGTGAGAAATCTCCATCATGAAACTTCACAAACCACTTTTGACATGTTTGATCAGTCATAGCACCTCCTCCATACACTGCATAAATGTTTGTTTGTGTTTCAGTTGCATTTTTACATTTCTTGAGATGATAAAGCATAATGTGCAGAAAATGTGTATTTTACATATTAAAATAATGACCAATTTTGATATTTTTTTTAAATGTACAAGGTCAATGTAATCAAAAGAGTCTGGTACTGGCATAAGAACAGACACATAGATCAATGGAACAGAATAGAGAACCCAGAAATAAACCCATGTCAGTACAGTCAATATTTGACAAAGTGGGTAAGAACATAAAATGGACTAAAAATAATCTCTTCAATAAATGGTGTTGAGAGCCCTGGATAAGTACATGAAAAAAAAATGAAACTAGACAACCAGCTTACACCATACACAAAAGTAAACTAAAGATGGATTAAAGACTTAAATATAAGTTGTGACACCATAAGAGCCCAAGAGAAGAACATAGGCAAGAAATTTTCAGATATCCCATGCAGCAATATTTTCACCAATACATACCATAGGGCAAGGGATATAAAGGAAGGAATAAGCAAATGCTACTACATCGAACTAAAAAGCTTCTTCATGGCTGAAGAAAACAACAAAATGGACAGAGACCGACTGTATGGGAAAACATATTTGCCAATGATAACTTGGACAAGAGTTTGATCTCCAAAATAGATAAAGAACTCATATGATTCTACACCAGGAAGACAAACAATCCAATTAAAAAATGGGCAAAGGACCTGAACAGACACTTCTCCATGGAGGACATACAGATGGTCCAGAAACATATGAAATGATGCTCAGCATCACTAACCATCAGAGAGATGCAAATTAAAACCTCAGTGAGATACCACTTCACACCAGTCAGAATGGCCATCATTAACAAATCAATAAGCAACAAGTGCTGACTAGGCAGTGGAGAAAAGGGAACCCTAGCACGCTGTTGGTAGAAATGCAGACTGATGCCGCAACCATGGAAAATAGTATGGAATTTCCTCACAAAACTAAAAATGGAACTGCCTTTCCATCCAGTGATCCCACTGCTGGGACTATACCTTATGAATTCTGAACAACAATTCAAAAGAACCTATGCACCCCAATGTTCATAGGAACATTATTTACAACAGCCAAGTGCTGGAAACAGCCTAAGTGCTCATCAGTAAATGAGTGGGTCACAAAAATATGGTACATTTACACAATGGAATACTATGCAGCAGAAAGAAAGAAGTAGCTCCTACCCTTCACAGCAGCATGGATGGATCTGGAGAGCATTAGGCTAAGTGAAAAAAGCCAGGTGAAAGGCAAATACGATATGATCTTACCTAAGAGTAGAACCTAATCAACAAAACAAACAAATGAGTGAAATATAACCAGAGACTTGGAAATAAATAACAAACTGACAGTGACCAGAGGGGAGGGGGTAAGGGAGGATAAGGAGAGAAAGAAGGGGAGAGACAAGCAAAGGTACATATATAAAAGACTCATGGGAATGGACAATGGGTGGGGATTGACTGTGTGAGTGTGGTGGGAAGGGGTAGGGGTGAGCAATGGGAAAAAAGGTGGGATAACTGTAACTGAACAACAATAAAATAAATAAATGCACACTGATATTACAGCTGTCAAAATACAATCTAATAAAATTGTTTCGAATAAAGTTAAAGACAACTAAGCACTACTAGAGCAATCTTGTGGGGAAAAAAAGCAAACAAACTTTTTGGCCAACCCAATACTTGCTTTGAACTGTGTAATAAAAGTGTTCTATGTATTAATGTCATTGCTACTTTTGAAATTCCAACTAAAAATCAAGAAAAAGGATTTTCCTGAAAAATTCTGAAATCCATACTACTCATTTTTAAATCACTAATCATGCTCTCAATAGATTTCTTGAATTAAAAAGAAAGCTTTTTTTTTCTCCTTTCCAATGGTGGGGGGAAACATTTCAAGAGTGTGATCAAGGTAGAGTTGATGAGCATTTGCTTTTGCAATCCAAAAGACTCTTGTTTTTATTTCTTTTGATATTTATTTGTTAGAGCATAAGGAGTCAAGTCCTCAAAACATGTGGAAGAAGAGTTTAGGCGACATGACTTGTCTTGTCTTTTATTTCTCTGACAAGGACTGCTTATAACCAAACCTGAAACCATGCTTTTTTTTTTTTTGCCTAATGATAAACTGTACTTGTCTGCTTTGATTTCTAAATTGTCTTGTCCTTCATATCATTACATTTTCCCAATCAAGTTGAAGTTCGACAATCTCTGTAATGGAAGTCAGAAAAATTTCCATGATGTCAGAGTCACAGGCAAACCACTCCATTGCCATAGACTCTATGTCCTGCACTTTGTAAGTAACTAGATAGAACATCTAATTTCCCACTGCATGACCCAATAATATATATATGAAATTCACAGATCTGTGTTACCTTATATAAGTTCCTAGGATTGTATTCAGATAGTTGGATTGTTTTCAACTCAGGCCCAGTGAGAAAATCCTAGTATATAAATTACTGTTATCTACATCTCTGTCCTAGGACAGACTCAGAATTCATTATAGTATGGAATGCAAGACAAGAAATATAAATACATTCAAACATTACATTTTCTTGATATGAAAATTTAAGTGAGAGATTTGTAAATGACATTGTAACCAGTAGATGAAATTCAGGTTATTGAATTTTCCAGGGGGTCACTTTCATTTGGACTCTGTGTGAGCTTGGTACATTTAATCTAAAAAACCAAAGACTTGAGCCCTGGCTAGTATAGCTCAGTAGACTGAGCAAGGGCTGCTAACCAAAGGGTCACCGGTTTGATTCCCAGTCGGAGCACATGCCTGGGTTGTGGGCCAGGTTCCCAGTGGGGGCCATGTGATAGGCAACCACACACTGATGTTTCTCTCCCTCTCTTTCTCCCACCCTTTCCCTTTCTCTAAAAATAAATAAATAAAATCTTAAAACAACAACAACAAAGACTTGAAAGCCATGTTAGTGTTTTCAAATAAATGAAAAATTGCCCACTGGAAGAAGGGTTAAATTTATTTGGATTAGATGTATTTTGTTTTGCTTTAGTGGGTAGAATCACATTCAATGGTAACAGGTTATTGGATGCTGAGTTCAACTTTAAAAAACTCTAAATACTAAAAAAAATCTAAATACTATAATTTACCATGTATAATATGTACCCACATTTTTGTGTGCATTGTACATGGGATTATTATTCCCATTATTATACCCATGCTATGTCATCATCAAACCTATGTATAATGTACATTCTTATTTTTCCTTCAAAAATTTGGGTAAAAGAGGGTGCATTATACAAGGAAAAAAATGGTCTTTAGTGGTAGCTTACAAGCCTTCCTAGACAAGCAGTGAATATTTTAGAGTCTGAATGGCCATCTGACAGGGATGTTGGAAAGAGGACTCTTGATCTGGTAGGGAATTTGGACTTGTCACTTTAAAGGTTCATTCCAACCCTGGTCATTACATTTGCCCTGGGATAATTGTTAGCACCATCTCTTCCTTTCTCTGATCTCTAATTTTCCTTTTGTTCACCACAGGACAACACAGGAAAAAAGGAACCTAAATTTACCTGTTAATTACTAGCAGAATTACTAGTGAAGTCTTATAAATAGTTTTTCCCATATCATGTCTTAGCTGCTTCTGAGACCATCTTTTCAGGACTGTAATTCCCAGATTTTTACCCAATTTTCATGTGGCTTTACTTTTCCAAGGTCAAGGGTATTTGCTGTCTCTTCCTTCAATTGGTCTTACATAATATAACAATTGGTCATCTGAGAGAGTGAAGTTAGCAACTTGCATTTCCATTTATGTAAAAAAATTGCCTTTCAAAGAAGCAGATTATATTTGACTTTTCAGCAGTCTCATCAATGCTCTCAAATTCAAAGCAAGGGATTGAAAGTGTCATGTTTAAGGCTAGCATCAAATGAAGCAAAGATAAGTGAACACACAATTGTTTCTCATTAAATATACCCCTAGTCCCAAACTTTTCAAAATAGGTTTCCATGGTAAAATAAGTTTGAGAAATATTTATAATACTGTTTAACATTTGTTATTTACTAAGTGTATGTATGCTCAATGTTTTATATTTGATTCTCAGTCTCCCTATGAGGCAATAATTATTATTATTGATCTAATTTCATATCTGAGGCATAGAAAAGTGAAGTGCAAGGTCTGTCCAGGAAGCCATGTAATATGAAAAATGGAGACATTTACTGAAGGTACAAGATTCAAGACACATTGTACAAAGGACAATGATACCTCAGTCCCCTTCAGAATAGGCGCCTTGGGACCTCACATGGTTCTCCGAATCCCCATCAACTGCCCAGTCATGTTTTCCTGAATCTCACTGATGGTCTGAAATCTCTTCCCTTTCAAAGGTGATTTTAGTTTTGGCAAAAGCCAGAAGTCACAGGGCACCAAATCTAGGCTGTAGTGGGGGCTGAGTCACCTGGGTGATTTGATGTTTCACAAAAAAACTGGGCATAAGATGCGATGCATGAGTGGGTGCATTGTTGGGATGAAGCTGCCATTCACCAGTTGCCCATAGCTGAAGCCTTTTGAATCATCTGAATAGTTTCTGCAGAGGAACGTTCAAGCTTAACACAAAATTTGATACAGATTCATTGCTCTACTCACTCAGTCATTTTTAATGTGACAGCCACAAGGTACATATGCTCACTCAGTGACTTTGACCATCCCCACTGACTAGTACAATGAAGTTGTCATTGTTCACATTTGTGCATTCCAGTCCACTCTCCTTGGCTGCCAGGTTATATCAATGTCTAGCAAACCATTCTACCTATATTAACAATGGCTTGCTTTTCCTTACCAAACCTCATATTACCACTGCTTAGGTAGTATATGGTAGTGCCAGGAATTCAGCCAAGCAAGTATAACCTTGTCTTTACTGGAAGACTTCTCATAGACTTAAATGCACTCTTGCAATTTTTTAATCTTCATGGGAAAAGTATCTTATCTACTTTATTCCAAAAGTATTTGATCACAGGGCCCTTTTGTAGCATATGGTGAGAATTTAGTATTTTGAAAAATACTACCTTAAATTATCTTTTAGCTGTCTTACTAGTAATTTTTGTCTTTTTGATTAGAAATAATTTCAATAAGGGAAAATGTTCTAATTAGAAAAACTTTCATTGTAACTTGTAACAAAATGTTAAGAACTGCTATTTGAGATTATTTATTATTACTGAAGTTACCAAATAGGGCAGAAATTATAGTGGGAATAACAGTATGTTCAAAGCAAAGTTTTGTATGATAATGAATGACTATTATTATAGGATGACTTTGTTAGGCAGGAATAGTAAATCTATATAGAAAGAATGCATGTCAGTTTTGTAGGAATCTGCAATAGAAGGGTGATTGATATCTCATAATTCAATGGAGGTTACCTGAGCCATAGGGCTTGTGACTTTCTCCAGAATCTTTGGTTCTTGAGAAAGTTCTAATGCATGCTGATATCGACGTATAGTGAGGGTGTAAAAGCTACCTCTGCAATTTCTGGGTTGCTGAGAGATATGGAAGACTGATCCTGCCATTTATTCTTGAGCCCAAAGTTGGGCTCTAGAAATAAATGAGTTTGGAGGCTACTGGAAACTGCCACAATATGGACAGAAATTATTTGCATCTCAGGATTACAACGTCATACTTTATGTTGAAGATGAAGTTGAATCTCACATGGGATGAAAAATGCATTTGAGAGCTGCTTAAGATCTAGTAACACTGCCTTAATGAGAGTTGATAACCAATGGAAAGGTGACTCTACCTCACCATCAGGTACCTGTGATTCTCATATAGGAAACAGCAATTACAACTATAAGAACGTATAGCAACTTAGCAAGGGCTGCTCCTCCTTCCCTGCTACAACAGCAGAGAAACAAGCCCAGGAAATAAGGAGGAAAACTCTGACAACCCTACCATGCTGACTTTCATCTCAGCCCATGTTTCATGAGCAAGGTTAGCGATACCAACAACTGGTATTGGTGGCAGGATGAGGTGGGCTCTGCATTCAATATAAAATGAAAACATTGTCAGTGCTAAACTGTTTTAGTAAGTGATAATACCCAAAAAGTGATGAAAGGGCTCCAAGTTGTTGTTAGTGAAGCTTACTATACAAATTTAAAAGCAAGTTTTCAAAGCACTGTTGGTAGCAATTACTAGAAAAATAAAAGCATTTTTGTTTTTATATTTCAATAAATTGAGATTCCTCAGTCAATTTGGTTAATGAATTTTGATTAAATCTATTTAGTTGTAAACAGAGCTGTACTTGAAATGGTTCAGCATAACTTAGGGATTTTGACAAAATGGTCTGTGTTTTTAATTTTATAAAGAAGATCAGTTTGAAGAAGTGAAGTCATGTTTAATCAGTCACCCAGAGAAATGTGGAGTAATCTAATTAGGAACAGCTGAGGCACACGGGGTTCTTATTTGTTATGAAGGAAAGGGCTGCTTTTAGTTGTAACCAAGGGCCAAACGAAGATGCCAAGGTGTGTTTCAGAGAAGGTATTAGCTAATTTTTGAGCTTGAAGAATTACATTAGATATACTTTACTTAAATAGCATTAAACCTAACTGGCTCTATGCAAGTTGGACCTGGTGTTGAGGGAAGGGAGTATAGCAGGTAAAAAGGGGTGAAACATCTCCCAGCTTTCAGTTTCTTGGCTCAGACATTCCAGCAGTCCCTGTAACGCCCTCTGAGATGGCAGCAGAGTCTCACACATATGCTGAACAGTATCATCTGTTTTTTTTTGCCCCCTTGTCTGGGTGCTGAAGATGCTCCTCCAGGATGCTTCTATGGACCTCAACATTAAGTTGAGCTTTCTCATTTTTTGTCTCCAGGGGCACTACCCTCAGCTTGTCCACCTGCTGGGAGAGCCACACTTTCTCCTTGATGTAGCTAGTGGCCATGGGCTTACAGCTGGGGTCCAGGCTCTCCACAGTCTCCTGAAGAACTCGAGTCTCTGTCTCCACTCACTGAAGTGAGCAGATAAGCTGGGTCACCTCTCTGAGGCCTATGAGCTCACCAGTATTGTCCTGGAAAACTAATTTCCATGGGGGAAAAAAGCCATCCATGTGACTTAGTAGTAAATTATTACTCTAAAAAGTGCTAAGGTAAAACTGGTAGCTTCTAATGAATTTATTTAACACTTCAGAGTAAATTGAAATTATGTGGGTGAAACATGTTTAAAGACCTGAAGCAATGTGTAAAACTCTGGGCTGTTTATATGATATAGAACCTTTTGTTTAAAATCATTTGGTGTCTTGTATATAGATATCATTGTGTGGCGCCTCAGAGAGTGGCAGCTCTCTGAACAATGACTGGTGTTGGCAGCAGAAAGAAGATGCAACACAAAGTGTTGAATGGATTGGAAGGGTGGTGTGGGAAGAAAATGGGTCACTACATGCAGAAGGCCGAAGGCACTAACCATGATAGAAATAGCACAGTATGAACTAATGGGCCTCTGAAGCTCCATCTGACTTCAAAATTGTTTCCAAGTGGTCTTCTGACTCAGGAAACATTTTTATAGACAAATTTTAAATAAATTAAGAGGACTGTTAAAGTTGTAATACGCTTTTAAGGAAAAGGAAAAAATATTGGTCTTGCATTTTTCACCAACTCAAAATGCAAGAACACACAATCTAGCAAATATCTAGCCACAAAGCTTCTAGACTAGATCTTTAAAATTACTTTCTTCTTCATTGGGGATTATTATTTATAGTCAAGAGGCTTTGAGTCTTTTCTATCAATGTCTCATTTATAGGTAGAAGGCTTGCAAAATGACACATATGATGTGATTCCTCAAATTTTTCCTTTACCCAGCACTGACAGTCAGATCATAGAGTTATGGAGGCCACACCTTCAAAATTAGGCTGAAGGGCATAACACCTTACAGTTCTCTGCTTCTAGCCAGCTAAGTCATTTGGCTTAAATGGAAAACATAAAATGTGACTGCAGTTAAGCCTGGGATTGGTGTCTAAAACCCCACATTGCAAAATCATTTTTTTCCCTAAAGGAAAGTGCTCTTTTAACTGAAAACCTAATGTGATGTTTCGCTATAATATAGTTAGAAAGGCTTTAAGATGTGTTAATCAAAGCCATTTCACCATATGACTATCTCCCTAGGGCACTGTTAGTTAAGAACTAGATTTTTCCGAACCTTGAAAATACGTGGTTGCAAAGATATTTGTAGGTACCTCAGTGAAATAATGAAATACTTCAAGCAAGCGAGGAAAAAAATATGAACTGAGGGATAAGTTCATTCTGTGCCTGGGGAAACACTATTTTAAAACCTCTTATACTGTTTTTTAGAATGCTGATACCCAAATATACAAATCCATTGTTAGTTAATCTTATGAAATAAATATTGTGACATTATGGACAAAACAAAGGAATGATAGGTCCATATTATCTATTTATCTGGCAAACATTTAACAAGATGGTATGGTATCGGAAATGCCAATGTGCCATAGTTGAAAGCCATGAAAAATATTGCCACTAACAAGCCATGTAATCTTAGATACGTTATTTAACCAATCTAAATTTTATTTTTCTCATATTTTAAATAGCATACCTTATAAAGTTGTTTTCAGTCTTAAATAATAGTATAGTATGACTGATAGTATTACTAAGAGCCTGCATTTTTGAAAACTCTACCTCCTTCAAGGTCAAGTGCTATTTTTTCCTCTACTCAGCTGAAATATCCATGGGTTTGTTTTACAATTAGTGATTTACAGATGTTCTTCAATGTACTGACACCCAGTATATGAAGTCAAAGAGCTTGAGCTGGTTTTAGAGACAGGGTTCATATGCAGGAAGGCAGACACTGAGAGTCATAGGGTTATAGTTGGTTGAGCATAGATTATAAAACAACAGGGATGCCAAGAAAGTTCATGATGAGCTATAATGGTCAAGGCTTTAGATTATATGGTGATTTCTGTGAGCAAAGAGAAAAGTAAAGGAAATTAGAGTAAAAAGTGAGTGAGAAATATGTCAAAGAAACAATGATGTAACTCATCTTGCCCATGAGGTAAGTTACATCAGTTGTGTTAGTCTGCTTGGGCTGCCATGATAGAACCCACAGACTGGCTGGCTTAAGTGACAGACATTTGTTTTCTCACAGTTCTGGAGGTTAGAAGTCCAAGATGGAAGTGCCAGCAGGATTCATTTTGGTGAGGCCCCTCTGCCGGTCTTGCAGATACCCACCCTCTTCCTGTGTCCTCAGAAGGCCTTTCCTGTGCTTATACACTCTGATGTTTCTTTTTCTTCTCAGGACAACAGTCCTTTTGGATCAGGGCCCCACCCTTGTAACCTCATTGAAACTTAATTACTTCCTTAAAGGCTCTGTCTCCAAATACAGTCCCCGTTGGATGTGAAAGCTTCAACACACACATTTGGGGAACACCAGTTTATCACAATTGTGAAAACTTAGAAGGTGACTTAGGACGAGACCGTCAAGGGACTTTGTGAGGCGATATTCCCCATCCAGTTTCCCTTGACTACACCTCCGTAACCAGTGGTATTCACATATGAACCTCAGAAAACTCAGAGCAGGTTAGCTGAGTCCCCTCCACTTCTCCACTCACTCTCCACCTTCTTTTGTAAAGAATATAAAAGAGTGATATTACAGAGATAAGCTTGATTCTTTTGGATTTACTTAAAAATAGTTCCCTTTTAATAGGGACAGAAGTATTAAAACATTAACATTCTTTTCCCTGACTTTGTAAGGAAGATTATAGGGTGAGATCCTGGGCCTTTGTTTTGCTGTGATGTTGTGAGGAGAAAATAACTAGAAGGCACTCAGGGCAAATAGAGTGGATGTTGGTTGGCTGCGTCCTCTAGCTAGCTGCTCACAGCCCTCTGAGCAGACCAATATGTCCCTGTGAATGACGACTAATTAATGGAATTTAAGCAAAAGCAATGAACGCCACTTCAAATTGGGCCATGAAAGCCTTTTATGCCCACTGATCTAAAGTTCATACAAAGGCAAACTGTGGTGCTAGAAGTCAAGAATGGGGTTGCCTTTAGGTCAGAAGGAGGAAGTGATGATAGAGAAGGGACACGAGGGGACTTCGTGATGCTATTTTTTCACCCGAATGGTGATTATATGGGTGATAGTTCACTTGTGTTTTATAAACGTATCTGTTTTTATATTACACTTCAATGGGAAAACATTTAAAATGCCCTTTCATTGCCTTTTTTCCCTATGGTCTTTCCCTCTTTTGGAGGGCTGTGATAAATAGAAAGACCACCATGCTTGAGGAGCACATGTTGAAGATGGCAGAGCCTATCCATTTACTAGTTTCATTTGTGTGTTTATTGGTTAGAGCTGTTAATATTACCCTAATACATTTTCCCATCATTCATTCTCTTCCCTCCACTTCCAACAAAATTCTCGTCTTGTCATGTTAACTTACCTGTTCCTTATTTTTGGTCACATTATTCCCTTGTATTGCCCTTACCTGCATTTCAAATCAAGGATCTTCATTAGTTCAAGTTAACCAATGTACCCTATCTTGCTGTCCACTGTGCAAGACTGGGCATAAAACACAATGCAGTGAGGTACAATGAGATTTGTGGAAGCTTGCTGGGGTTTTGCTGAACATAAGCTGCTTTGGCTCCCAGAGGACCTGAGAGAAGAGATGTTCTTCCACTGGACTTTGTGATCTGACGATTTGGGGCCTGGGGCGACTGCAGCATCTTGCCATCAGGATCCTGCCATCGTGCCTGAGGGTGAGATTAACACATAGAAATTGAACCCAAAAATAGATCTGATGATTTAGTTTGAGTTGTGACTGAAGCAGAGGGGAGACCTTTTTGTTTTCACAGTCAAGAGATCTTTTAAGTTGGTAAATACATTGACGAATTTGACTAAATGTTGGTAGTTATTTACTTATAAGTATAGATGAAATAACTCATGTTATCATTTATTACTCCCTTAGCTGCTTCATCTATAAAATAGGGTTATCCAAAAGCTAAAGGCTGAGCTAGAAGATGATGCCTTGTGGTCCTTCTAAATCAGATACCAGTGTTCTTATTTTCCATTGGTGTTAATGTAACATGAGTATAATTTTAATTTTTAAATTTGTTTAATGTCTTCTACACCAACCCAATTAAAATAGATACTTATTGCTGAGTGATTAATAGAAAGTTAATCATTTGAAGAATTATTTCTGTCATAGTATTGTAACTTTGTAGTCCTGAAGCTTCAAGGTTCATCCCTTTGGGTGAACCATACAATTTAGAACAAATTTCCCTGTATGGTATCTTTTCATTGCCTAGATTAAAACATTACAAAGTATTCCTTTTCCACTTAAGAGTGATTTTTAAAAAATATTTTATTTTTACCTTTAAAATTCTCTGAATGAAGAAAAGATAACAGTGTGATGCACTGAAGAGAAATTAGGAGAGGTGGCTAACGGCTTGGGCTTTGTCACTAATTTGCAGTATCAGATGACTTGTCCTGCCTGGCTTTCCCCTTACCTGTTGTAGAAAGCCAGACCATCCACAAGAGTCTTGCCAGGGCTAGCGATCTATGGATAGAGACTGGTGTTGATGTGAATGAAAGGCATCCTCCTAATTGAAATGTATGCACTCTCTGAATCTAGGGGCATGGGCTGCACCACTCAGCCTAAAGGAGTAAACGCAGGGAATTCCCTAATTTTACTGTATTATCCAGTATAATGTTTGACAAGAAGGCATGACTTTTTCAGGATAAAATGCAACTATCAAACTATTAAGAAAGCTTTGTTTAGTTAAGTCAGAAAACCTGGGTGCATGTCCTTATTTTGTAGTTCATGAGGTTCATGACTTTGGACCTGTGTATACTGGCCTCTGTTTCTGAATCCAGAACAAATATGACAACCCAAAACTTGATTTCATATCTGAGTACTATTGTTATTATTCAGTGATAAAAATAGAAATATGATAGTGCTTTTCTCACTGTTGTAACCTAGTCTCGGGTATTGGCCTATAGCAACAGAGAAGACATAGTAGATAATGTGGTGTTTTCCCACCCTGGACCAGATGTTCTGCTCATGATGCTTGTCTATTGTCTCTGAATCCATCAAATGACCAATATGTACTTCCCTTTCTTGAAGGCCAAGACGAGCCCATTATATCAGAGGTCTTGCATGTGTTTATGTACTCTGAAATTCCCTTACCTCCTTAATGCTTCATCCACAATCAGCACTGCTCAAAATCCCCTTGTAATCTATTTAACCTGCAAGTTTCATTTTCTCCATTGAAAAATTTTTTTCTTGGAACTTAAGGAGAGATTAAAGGACATAATTTTAAAATGGCATTTTGAACTAGACAGAACGTAAGCACTCCTGTTGCTCCTGTGCACAAAGGAAAACATTCTGTTAAATGATTGGAATTGCACTTTTTTTGCCAGTTTGAGTACAGACTTACTGGAATGCATTTATCAGCCCTGGAACAGCCACCTTGGGTTACCACAGGCTGTTTCTGTAAATGAGCAGCATCCCAAGGAATAAACACATTTTCAAATGAAAAGGAAATCTATTTCAAGGATTTTTCTTACTTTAAGTGTTCTACAGTTGGTGACTAAATTAATTAATGTCAATATGAAAAGTACTATGTGAAATTATACAGAATAATTTCACATAGTTTATATATTACAGAAATGATAAACAAAGCAAACTATAAAAATGTAATTGGTGTACACCTGAATTTGTGGAGATAAAATAAGAAGTTAAGCTAATAAGTATCTGCAGTGAACAAAATGTCTTCTTAAACTATAACTGTTGCATTAAATTGTTTATATGATGTTGGTTGATATTTAAAAGATTTGGGGCCATTTTAAAAAGCAAGATGTTGATTCATTTACCCTGCAACAGCCTGAGAAATTTAATTGAAAGCAGCTGATGCAGTGATAATGCCAGACTTCAGTATAAATATCAACAGAGGAAAGATATTTTTTTGGTGGTATGCTTTTTTGTTTGTTTTCTTGCTTTTTTCCCTACCATGTAGTTCTTTGGGCATCCCAACTGAAAGACTTTTGTTTTAAGGGCTTTTCTTCTTGACGTATCCATATCTTCAGTTTTTGCTTGTCCAGTCTTCTGTGATTATTAAATATTCCGTTCAATTTCTAAATTCCTCAGGAACCGTTTTAGAATCAGTCTGGGCATCCACGTTAATTTCAGCTCTTGCATTTATTTCTCTTCTCTCTGACTTTCCAGTTCCTTCAGACAGTTGTTTTATGTCTTCTATTTATCTTTTTCTTGTTTGTGGAAGAAGGGTTGCTCAGATATAAGCTAATCTACTATAGCAAGAAATAGGCTTCCTATGCCCAGTTTTCAATACAAAGAAACAGATTACAACATATATAACTTTTTTTTGTCTGTGTGACACTACATAACACCTTCACTATCTCTGAAAAAATTCTAGTATAGTAGTATCTCCTTAGTGATCATTTATTTTATTGCTACTCTTATCTTTCTTAGCTGGTTACAGATCTTTTTGTGAATAGCATTTCAGGAATCCAGTGGCTTTTAATACTGATCCAAAATTAAATATCCTAAATGAAAGGTATAGGCAATTTATTTTTCCTTAGGCAGAATATAAAATGAATTTAACAGAATATTTTATACACAAATGTATTGTGATTTGCTTTTGGATCATACAACCTTTTTTTCTATGCTTCTTAAAAGATCTACATAGCTTTCAAAATTGGGAAGACTATCACACATCAGATTCACCCTGCAGTCCTAACCCACCTTTCTTTTCTTGCTATTTCCCTACATCAATCATTCACTCCCAGTAAACTGATTGAAAAGGTCACCATTTTTGAAATGTACTTTAATTTCTTACATTCATCCCTTGGCTTTTGGCATTACTTCTTCCAGGAGCATATTCCATTCCTAAAGTCACTCAATGGAATAAATCTTACCCATTGGATAAGAATCACTTAAATTATTTATGTGATTTGATGACTATTAAGATCATTTAAGCCCACTTTGAAAGTAAGAAAATGACCTGTAATTCTATGAAATATGCATAAACTTTCTGTAGCATAATGTTTTACCTTGCATTTATTATGTATTTGTATCATTTCACACATTACTTTTACCTCCTTGAAGACAAGAACCTGGTCCTACATTTGGTAGTTTGCATTTCCCATCATTTGAGTGTTTTGCATGTAGTAGCTTATTTACTTATAATCAAGCAAAATTATGAGAGATGTTTAAAATTAGATGCAGCAAATAGTATGATTACATTGATTTTTAAAATTTGTTTATCTAACAGTTATATAAGTTTTTAGAAGTTCTTTGTAAAGATTAAGAAAATGATTTTAAAATAACACAAATAAAACTACTTTAAGTATAGAAATACAAATAGTGTGACTATTGCATATTATAAACTTTTATATTCCCAGCATTTTAATGAAAACACTGATATTAGCTCTCATTAGAATGTTGTTCATAATTATTTACTTATTTTTAGAGCAAGGGGAAGGAAGGGAGAAAGAGAGGGGGAGAAACATCAATGTGTGGTTGTGTCTTATGGCACCCCCTACTGGGGACCTGCCCCACAACCCAGGCATGTGCCCTGACTGGGAATCGGACTGGAGACCCTTTGGTTCACAGGCCTGTGCTCAATCCACTGAGCCGCACCAGCCAGGGTCATAATCAATTTTAATTGTCATCTTCCTGTCTTTGTTTCTGTTAGTATTTCTCAATTCTCCCCACTCACATAAATTGAGAAGATGAGAACCAAAAACTTCACTGAAAATGCCTAAGCCTTTGTACTGGAAGAACTTCACTGAGGCTGTAAGATCTTTTGGACATTTTATAAGAATAAATATTTGAAACTTCAAACTTATCTTGTAGAAATATACAAATCTCTATAACATTTTGACTTGACAGCCTTTATGTTCAATGATACCAATTTCTATTTTTAATAGTACTTATTTTTATGCTAAGTGAAATAAGCCAGGTGGTGAAAGACAAATACCATATGATCTCACTTATAAGTGGAACCTAGTGAGTAAAACAAACAAACGAACAAAATAGAACCAGAGACACGGAAATGAGAAACAAACTGTCAGTGACCAGAGGGGAGGGGAGAGGGGCATACGGGGAGGGAGAAGGGAAAGGGTCTAGTCAAGGAACATGTGTAAAGGACCCATGGAAATGGACAACAGTGTGGGGACTGACTGAGGGAGTGGAGGATGGTGGGGCAGGGGAGAGCAATGGGGCATGGGCGGAGAATTGGGACAACTGTAATTGAACAATAATAAAAAACAAATTCTAAGAATAGAATAAATACTAATTTTTATAAATAGGACAATCATTCCTGTCAAGGACATATACCAAATGCAGAAGGTCTGTTCTCACAAAGCTAGAAAGCAGTATCCATGTAATGCATTTTATTTGGCATTGACATAAAAATGGGTGATGGAGTCTTGCTAAATATCACAGATATTGTTTTCTTTTAACACATTTCCCCACCTGTCAATACTAACTCTGTCCACATGGTATTGGTTTAAACATTGTGTTCTCTCTGCAACTTGTAGTGGAACCAGTTATAAAATTTCACCAGCCAGAATATAACTGACAATTTCCCACTGAAACACAGTACAGGATGAAGCCTGGCTTGCCCTTCCCCAGGTACATGTGTGGTGTCACATGAAAAGTAGCATAAAAGAACATGATTGTCAGTTACAGAAGGAAGTAGAATTCAGAGATATCCTGGGGGAGGAAAATGTTGGCTGTGCAAGTAAGAGTAGTTTTATAGTTATATTTTTAACTTGACCAGCTTTAGCTGCAGGGGAGTGCAGTGTGGGAGTCACTGTTATGCTAAAATGCAGATTTACTCACTGCATATATAGTACAGCAGTTTATAAAAACTGATACCCTATACGTAGCTTTAGATAGGCTAAAGAAGAAATTTGCTTCTCTAGGTAATCTGAAAATGTTGTTAAAAGTTTTTTGTAAGGTAATGAACCCCAATTATGTTTATTATTATGGTCAATATTTTTATTTCAGTTTACACATACATACTTTCATTCTTTCTTGATATTTTATAATTATGTTTTGTTTATACAATGTCTAGAATCTCATTTATAAACACTATATTTTTATGAATAATATTGAAATAAGCTATAACTTTTTTTAGTTATTTCATGAGTAACTCATTATTTTTATTTTTTAATATATTTCATTGATTATGCTATTACAGTTGCCCTATTTTCCCCCCTTTATTCCCCTCTGCCCTGCACCCCACTTCCCACCCACATTCCCCACCCTTTAGTTCATGACCATGGGTCACACACATAAATTCTTTGGCTTCTCCATTTCCCATATTATTCTTAATCTCCCCCTGTCTATTTTGTACATACCACCTATGCTTCTTATTCCCTGTACCTTCTCTCCCCTCCCCTCTCCCACTGCTAACCCTTCAGATGATCTCCATTTCTGTGATTCTGTTCCTGTTCTAGTTGTTTGCTTAGTTTATTTTTGTTTTTGTTTTTGTTTTAGGTTGAGTTGTTGATAGTTGCGAGTTTGTTGTCATTTTACTGTTCGTATTTTTTATCTTCTTTTTCCTAGATATGTCCCTTTAACATTTCTTATAATAAGGGCTTGGTGATGATGAACTCCTTTAACTTCACCTTATCTGGGAAGCACTTTCTCTGCCCTTCCATTCTAAATGATAGCTTTGCTGGCTAGAGTAATCTTGGATGTAGGTCCTTGTCTCTCATGACTTCAAATACTTCTTTCTAGACCCTTCTTGCCTGCAAGTTTTCTTTTGAGAAATCGGCTGACAGTCTATGGGAACTCCTTTGTAGGTTACTGTCTCCTTTTCTCTTGTTGCCTTTAAGATTCTCTCCTTATCTTTAATCTTGACTAATGTAATTATGATGTGCCTTGGTGTGTAATTCCTAGTATTAAATTTGTAGTAATTTCTTTTAATTTCAATATTTATAAGGCAGCTATTTAAAATATATAATTGCATGAGTTTTGATAGTTGTGCAACTACTGAAGCCATGGTCACAATTAAGGGAAAAAAAAAAACCTTTTTGGTCACGTCACCCCAAATAGAGTCTCTGTGCCCCTTGGCAACTGAGCCTGCCTTTTGCCCCAGGCATCTGCTTGTCTGCTGTAAGTCTCTATAGATTCATTTGTATGTATGAAAGTGATACTATAATGATGCTTTCATCTGGCTTCTTTTTAACTAGTAAAAATAATTTGATATTCATCCATATGCTTGTATTTTATCAGTCATTCATTGGCTTTTATTGCTTGTTATCATTCTATTTAGTATTTGGGGTTTGTTCGTCCAATCACCTGCTAATAGACATTTGAGTTATTTCTAACTTTTCATTATTGTTAATAAAACTGATAGGAACATTCATGTATAAGTCTCTGGGTAGATTTATTTTTATTTCCTTGAAAAATATATAGATATAGAAAGGCTGAGTCATATGGTAAATGTATACTGTTTAAGTTTTTACATAACTACCAGAAGCTTTTCCAAAGGGTTGTACCATTTTATATTTCTACCACTAATGTATGAGAGTTCCAGTTTCTCTACATCATGGCCAGGAATTTAATATTGAGATTTTTTTAAAAGTTATACCCTTCATGACAGCATGGATGGACCTGGAGAGCATTATGCTAAATGAAATAAACCAGGCAGGGAAAGACAAATACCATATGAATCTCACGTATAAGTGGAATCTAATCAACAAAACAAACAAGTAAGCAAAATACAACTAGAGACATTGAAATAAAGAACAAACTGACAGTAACTAGAGGGGAGGAAGTAGGAGAAAATGGGGATAAGGAGGAGAAGGGTCGTCAAGGAGCATGTATAAGGGACCCATGGACAAAGCCAAATGAGAGAAGGATTGAGGGTGGGAGGTGGGGGTCAGTGGGGCAGGAGAAAGTGATGGCGGGAAAATGGAGACAACCATACATGAACAACAATTTTTTTAAAATTCTGAGGAAAACATTAGCTATTCTAGTGCATACGTAGTATTATCTCATTGTAGTTTTTTCAAATTAAATTACTTTTTATTGTTATTCTATTACAATTGTCCCAATTTTTTGCCCTTTGCTCTCCTCTGCCCATCCCATCCCCTGCTCCCACAGTCAATTCCCAAACTGTTGTCCAAGTTCGTGGATCATTCATACGTGTTCTTTGTCTAGTTCCTTCCCTTTCTTCCCACCATTATCCCCTTCACCCCTTCCCCTCTGGTCACTTTCAGTCTGTTCCATGTTTTCATGCCTGTGGTTCTATTTTGTTCATTAGCTTCCTCTTGTAAGTGAGATCATATAGTATTTGTCTTTCACTAACTGACTTATTTCACTTAGCACAATATTCTCCTGTTCCATCCATGGCAACACAAAATGTAGGAGCTCCTTTTTTCTTTCTGCTGTGTTGTATTCCATTGTGTAAATGTACCTCAGTTTTTTTATCCATTCATCTACTTATGGGCACTTAGGCTGTTGTTTCTAACATTTAGCTATTGTAAATAGTGCTGCTATGAATATAGGGGTGCTTAAGTTGTTTTGAATTGGTGATTTGGGATTTTTAGGGTTTATTCCCAGCAGCAGAATCAAAAAGCAGTTCCATTCTTAGTTTTTCAAGGAAATTTCATGCTGTTTTCCACAGTAGCTGCACTAGCCTGCATTCCCACCAGCAGTGCACCAGGGTTCTCTTTTCTCTGCATCCTCACCAGCACTTACTGGTTGTTGATTGATTAATGATGACCATTCTCACAGGTGTGAGTTGATATCTCATGGTGGTTTTAACTTGCATCCCTCTGCTGGCTAGTGATGATGAGCAACTTTTCACATTTCTATAGGCCCTCTGTATGTCCTCCTGTTAATGTGCTTTTTCTTGTTGACTAATAATGTTGTACATTTTCTCATGTATGTTTTGCCATCTATAGATTTCCTTTTGTGAAAACCTATTCAAATTGTTTGCCAATTTTTATTGAGTTATTGGTCATCTTTTCAAGTGGTAAGTTTCTTTATAGTCTGCATAAAAGTCCATTATCATACATCTGCATAAAACTCCATTATCATACATCTGCATTGTGAATATTTTCCTCCAGTCTGGCTTTGTTTTCTTAATCAAGTATTTCAAATATTAAATGTTTTTAAATTTGATAAGGCCAATTTTTTTTCTGAAACCATAATCTTTCTATTGTAATTTATACTTTTAGTATCCTATAAGAAATCTTTTCCAGACCAAGGTCCCTAATTGGCCTGTTTACTTTAAGAGTCCTCTGGCTGTTGCTTTTGCATTCTGTCTGGAATTTTTAGTGGTAAAATCATTGCTAGAGAAAGGCTAAGCGGGTTTATTCCATCTTGGGTGCTTATCTTCTAAGAGAAATTTGAGACACCAGAAACAACTACTTAGGTGAAGGAAATCTCTCTTAATTGAGGTCATATTACCTTAGACATGGAATTTAAAGATACTCTGGAAGTCCAAAGATAATTTTAATATATAGAAAGAACTATGTACTATAGAAAGATAGTACGAAATTCTGTAGTCTAAGCTACTTTGCATACCACATTTCTTGAAGTATTCTCTCTTTGGTATCATTCGCCAGAGCTGAAACTGACCTCTTGTACCAAAGGCTCAGAGACTTAGGGGAGGGGAAGATGGATTATGCTTCTCACACTTAGGGTAGCATTTCAGCCCCCATAAACAGAAGTACTTCGTTAAGGAAGGCAAGGCCAGTGCTTACTTGTTGCATTAGGACATTGGTACCATTTGGATTGAAACTCCAGGGTCTGTTCTAGAACCTACCTACCATATTTTGCTGTGTATAAGGTGCATGTTTTTGCAAATTTGTAAGATGCAAATTTTTTAGAGAAAAATAAGGATGCACATTATTCATGGGTAGTACTAACTCTATCTATATAAGTGTTTTTAATTTTATTTATGCTTATGCATTAAAAGTGTAACTCTAGAAAATGATGATATCCATATGCAAAATAATACTCTGGAATATGGTAATTGGTTTTGTTTCCAAATATAAATAAATACATAATTGGATTAAAAAATTAAATTGAAAGATTTTTTTCCTGAAATTTTGGCCAAAAATGTGGGCATGCATTATATACAGGAGTGCATTATACCTGGCAAAATACAGTAATTCCAAGGTACCTCAGAGATTTACTTCCTTCAAGACAGAGCATTTCATGGGAGGGGATGCCAGCCCTCAGAGACTCTATTCCATGTTCCAGGAGCATAAATCCATAACGAATGGGTCTTTTGATCATCATGTTTGATTTGAGAGGTATGGATTTCATAAGAAGATATTTCTAAGAATGCAAATATCTGGAGACTTGCTCAAGGTTTACTGTGTGTGTGTGAACTTTGCCATTGCAGCACACAGTGGAAGGATGATAATGATACTGCCGGCCTGAACAGTTTTGTTGAGTATCCTCCACCAGACACACAGAATGTACGCTTGTTTCTGGGAAGAAAATTGTTGATCTCAGCCTAAACTGGTTTGGATTGAAAGGGAGCAAGGTCAAGTGTATTAAATCCTTCCGAATGTGTGTCAAATTTTAAAAAGAAGAAGACCACTTTTCAATATTTGTTTAGAGGCTTAAAGAAAGATACCACACACACTTTTAAGTCATTTTTAAGCTAGTGGGGGAATCTATATGTGAGAGGAACATAATTTCTAAATGATGACATTTGATTAAGTTTCTGTTGAAGGGTTCAGGGACTGAGAAAATAAATACAAATATAAATCTCTTATAATACTTTTCTTGATCATGAAAATGACTAGGCTGTCCTCTCTCTGTCATGCTTCTCATGAGTAATAGCTCTTTCTTCCTCGATGAAGATCAGTGTAATAACCCAGACTGGCAGTCATGTGTTTCACAATCTCTGCTTTTGATTTTTATATTCACAAGGGAAAAAAGGCAGGTAGTTTCCCAGAGGCAGAGCTCCACAAATGCCAAAGTGTGTGGTTGAGTTTAAAAATATATAGATAAGTAATGGATTCTATTTCAGGCATGAACAATATTATTCCAGATAAAGCAGATATTTCATATACCTATATGGGAAGAAATTCTGAAACAGTGATGTTTAAAGTGAGTCTGAGGCACATACACACTTTTCTGATAAGCTTTCATTTTTTAAGGTGGCCAGATTTCTCGGTGCCTAATATTGTTTGTTTTGCAGTGCTGTAGAGATTGTATCTCACAAAAATACATGCTTTTTATTTACTTCATCAGTGTATTTTGAATTTTCTTATTACCTGACTCATGTGGTTAGGGAAAGGACGGTTCCTGGAATGATCTAATATTCCCTGCCCTTCCTCTTCTAAAGCCCCACAGAGCAAACTCCAGGTATATAATGTTATACCTAATATTAAGTGAAGAAATAATCCCAATATGCAAAACTTGTTTAAACAATAGGGAGAAAGGTAGTCCCATAACAAAGGCTAAAAAGAACAGTATAAGAAAGAAATATTTCCAGCCAGTCTCATGTGTGAATATTCAAATTCCTAAACAAAAGAACAAACATAATCTAGCAATGTATTAATTGTAGCGTAATCAACTTGACTTTATTAGGAAAGCAAAGTTTTTACATTTGTTTCACATTAGAAAAGCAATTATTGTGATTCACTAAGTTTGTAAACTAAGGGAGAATACCATAGATTATTAGTAGATGAGAAAAAGCATTTGACTAAATTTAACATCATTTATTAAAAAAAAAAAAACTTAGAAACCAGTATAAAAGGGGACCTTGATCATGACGATGAAACCCTCCCTCTTTGTATTTGAAAACATCACTGCTCACTTCTAGGAGGGTGCGGTTTCTGATTACAGGAACTGGCCTTTCATAATTAATGGACTGGGTGGGAAGCAGATTGTAGATGTACAACATTAAAGTATCTGAACTTTGCCTGTTCCTACTCCTCTCACTGCACGGAGGATCAGGAGCACGTGACTCAAAGTTTAAAGCAGGGTTTGTTAAACCTTAGCATGCATTCCATTCTCTCATGGGATTGTCTGAAGAAATGACTTTGTTCCACTCCTGTTGTGTCTGATGTGGTGCATCTAGAGGAGGCCTGAGAATTGTCATTTCTAAAAAGTTCCAGGTGATATCGATGCTACTCATTGGGGTGCACAAACTTGGGGAACTGCTGGCCCTGAGCAATGGGACTGGGGCTGGGGTTGGAGAGACAAGGCGGTGACTGTGCCACCCCTCAAAAACTACTCTGAGCTCTGAAATTCTAGTCTTTGTGACACTTTTGGTTTATCCCTGTTTTTTTTCAGCTCAGATTGCAAGAAAAGACAGCTTCAGGTAAAATCTTATTTGGTAACATTCTATTGGGGAACACAATCCCAGTGAGGGGATGGAAGTCATACAGGGTAGGAGGGAGAGCAAACACAAGGTGATGTGTTATTAATCCTGATATCCGGGAAGCTGATTATTTAACACATGGAGCTGTTCAGTCTACATATGGAGGCTAACCATGAAGGAGAGGAACAGAGAAAAATGTATCTGCCTGCTCCTGTGTACCACTACATGTGAACTTTCTTACATGGATTTTTCAAGTATATCCTGCAATTTCTCGTTAAATTGTCCTCAAGAAAGCCCTGGGGTGGTAGGTGAGAAGCATATGGTAGATCTGCAAAGAGGGGCCATAGGCTTGTGCCCACCACTGGATCAACACAGCAGCTGGGGTGAAACCAGGCCCCAGTGTTGCCTGACAACGGCAGAGTTTATTGTAAGCATAAGAAATAGGTATCTTGCACGTACCACTTAGACCTGCACTGTAACTGCCTTCCCCTTATAGCTGGTACCCATCATATGGTATAACACTTTCATTCTGTCAATACATATGCCCTCCATTTTTCATCCAAGGAGGTGGGTATGTGTTCTCTTTAAGATGATGGTCACGTACAGTCTTCGGAAATATTTAATACAGGTGATTTAGTGAAACAATCTCAGATTTGCCAAGAACTCTGTTATTCATACATTTCTTCTTGGTTTAAGAAGGAGTGGACTCTGGGACTTTCTGGGAACCAGAAACAGTTTGTGGGTCCTCGAGTCTTACACGTTCAATCTGTTCTAATATTTCTTCCTCCGCAGGCCTTCTGACATTTCCTTAATAGTATTCCACATATATTATAACATTTCTTTCTCATTTGCTGTAAATCATTATTATATCTAAGATTCAATACATGATTTTAGACAACTATTAGAATTGACTGCATGTGCCCTTGCCAGGACAGTAAGTCTTATGTCATTGGTAAATAATCCATGTCAATAAGTTACCCCAGCTGGCATTGTGCTCCACTGTCCAGCTCAGTACCACTCCATCTGGGTCTATTTACTATGTAAATTACCGAGCCTCTTATTTGAAATGTTACTTAGGTTCTGTAATTTATTTCTTATTAATAATGACTTCCTGATTTATGCACTGTACTTCCTTTTTTGGTCTGTGCAGAGAATGACCTTGGTTATTGGACCAGGAACAATTACAGGAGGCAAGGACAAAATTTACTTTGCCTTTATTTTGATAGATGATCAAAATGACAGCAAAGTTACAGGGATGGTGCTCTGGTAAATTTGCATGAATCAGCTTAGCTAAGCTGGAACTGTGTTTTCAAGAATTCCTTCCCTGTATAGGTCCAATTTCCTGTGGGTTACAAGAGATATTTTGGGTGACATTTGGAAGATGAACATGAAGAAGCACATTCTTATTTTTTGGTTTAGACAGTGGGAGCTGGGATATCAAATCTACATTCTTAACTGATGTGCTAGTTGCCTTCTTGCTATGGGTAACAGAAAAGGCTACATCAACTTCACCTCCCACCAGTTCATTTTCAACTTATCCACAACTAGGGCCAGTGTGAGCAGCTCCTGGCACACACATAAGGCCCCAGCTCCTCCAGCCCCCACCTGATCTCTTCCACCAACCACCAGACAACCTCCTTGAGTTTTTACAAATTCTGGGCTACTGTGTACAATTCCTGGGGTATCAGTGTGTTGTTCATCTCCTCTAGGTCCCACTGGACCTCTTCTTTCAGCTTTTATAAATCACGAGCCAGCCCAGTGCCAACTGAAGAAGCAACAGTCATATATAAACTATTTAATCCACTCCCACAGTTTATGTAAAGTCAAATCTCTAAGTTAAATCCTCATTCCCTGTCATTCCTAGTGATTCTGTCCCAATGATCAACCACAAAGTGATACAAAATTTAGGACTGGAGATGGTTCCAGAGGTAGAAACTTGGAAGATGTGACCTTGGAATTGATTATAGTTTTTACAGTGGATTCTCTGCTTTGATTCGATTTAAGGACATCGCTTAACTCATTTCCAGTGGCAGGTACACAGAGAGTCTGTAGCATGCAGTGGTACAAAGGTACTTAAATTATCATCAGTAGAGACCTATCATATTTTTTGGACTGTAAGACACACTCCCCCCCCCAAATTTGGGAGGAATAGTGGTTTTTAATGCTGCTGTTGAGTTCTGTTTACATTTACATTGGTGAAATATTATGTTATTTATGTTATTAAATATTTTACCACATTTTTTGCTTCAAAATTTTTTTCCAATTTTCCTCCTCTAAAACCTAGGTGTGTCTTATGGTATGAAAAATAGGGCATATTTAAGTGTTTGTAGAAGGAAAGGCTTTGTGTAGCCAAGTTTCTGCTTTGAATACTTCAATGAAAATAAGAAATATAATGGAATTGGTCATTTCCTTGTTAGTACACTGAAGAATGGAGACAGAAAATAATGAACTCAGGGCTTTAACTTTCCAGCTCAAATTCCTTGAAAAGGAACTTGTATAGATTAAAAAAAAAAAACAACAGAAGTTTTTCTCTTCCTCTCTCTCATTCCCCTACCAGTTAACATAAGATGTATTTAGAGAACCTTTTATTTTAATATTTAAATTATGAGATATTAAAGGGAGAACAATGGCTTATTTAGAAAAATATGAATATTATCCAAAGATAGATAAGGGCACTTTGTTTAATCTTTTGAGGAGAAATTAACTTATTTGTGGAAATGATAGTAATATTTGTTGGAAGGATGGTTTTTCCTTTTTTTGTTATTTGAAAACTAAATATAAGCCCTGGCTGGTGTGACTCAGTGGATTGACTGCTGCCCTGTGAACCAAAGGGTCACTGGTTTGATTCCTAGTCAGGACACATGCCTGGGGTCGCAAGAGGCAACCACACATTGATGTTTCTCTCCCTCTCTTTCTCCCTCCCTTCCCCTCTGTCTAAAAGAAATAAAATCTTTTTAAAAACCTGCTAAAAATAAAAAGAAAACTAAGTATAGTAAAAAGAGATGCATTTCCCATTGCCCATGAATTGTTTATATACTTTAAAAAAATCCAAGTGAAATGGACTTTTGTTTTGATATTTTGTTATTAATTTTTAGTTGTTTTGGGTTATTTGAAGAATCTGGGTTTTTTTACGTTTTTCTGGTGTTTTCTTTGTCACTTAATATGTAATGATTTTTAATGAATATGTAGTATTCATTAGAGAGATTTTTCTCTATCATCAGAGGATACAGTTCAATATAGATCTGTAAAATTGACTTTATTATGTAAATTAGATACTATAAATGCTTACTTTTTTGTCTTTATCCAGTTGATTTGTGTGGTAATTAAAAAAGATAATAGTTCTTTAAAAATGTTGCCAGTAGTAAGTGGATTCGATGAGTATATCCCCCTTTGATCTGGACTATTTTGTAACTTGCTTTGACCAGTAGAAGGGGCAGAAATGATGTTATGAGAACTCCCAGCCTGAGGCTATCTTAAAACTTCTAACACCAGCCAAGACACCATCTGTGTAATGGCAAGTGGAATAATCATCTAGTCAGTGTACAGAACGTGGAAAAATAATAGATTCTTGTTTTAAATTACTAAGTTTTAGGGTGTTTTGTTACATAGTAGTTGACAGTTGATCTGTTTTGATAGTATTTAAATCCCCCTTTTCTAATATGTTTTTATATTTTCTACTGTAGTTTCTGATTTATAAAGTTGGCTGCTGTGTTGATAATTGCTAAATATTCATGACTATTGCATCTTCATTGTGAATTATTGCTTTTAGCCACATAAGGTGTCTTTTAGTCACATGTAGTGTGTTTTGAAATTAATTCCACATTGACATCCCAAATACAGCACAGAGTTAAATGTATTAACTAAAATTGAAATATTTTTCTTTTAGTAAATGTTACTCTATTTATATTTTTGAAATGTCTAATTTAAAATTTTTATCATGTTATTTTAGCTAATATTTTCTAGTGTTTTAATTCCTGTGTTTCCCCACATAATACATATTTTCTTTGCTTTCTTTAAATTTTCTGGGGTATTTAGGGAGGTTTACATTTTTAATATCTTTAGTCCATTTTGTTTTTTACATATTGTATTTTTTTCCATTACCATTTAGTCCCCTTATAGCCCCCACCCCCAGCAATCACCACACTGTTGTCCATGTCCATGAATCCTTTTTCCTTTTTGCCCAATCCCTTCACCCTCTAACCTTTCTACAGCCAGCCGTCATTCTGCTCTCCATCTGTGAGTCTTGTCCTCACTTTCCTTGTTAGTTCAGTTCATTTGTTAGATTCCACATTTGAGCGAAATCATATGGTATTTATCTTTTTCTGACTGGCTTATTTCACTTAACATAATAATCTCCAGGTCCATCCATACTGTCGCAAAGGGTAAAACTTTATTCTTTTTTATGGCTGAGTAGTATTCCATTGTTTAAATGTGCCATAATTGTTTTATCCATTCCTCTCCTGATGGACACTTGGGCTGCTTCCTTATCTTAGAAATTATAAATAACACTGTGGTGAACACAGGGTGCTTACATTTTTTCAAATTAGTGTTTTGGGTTCCTTTGGTTATATTCCCAGAAGTGGGATAGCTGGGTTGAAAGGCAGATCCATTTTTAATATTTTAAAGTATCTTCATGCTGCTTTCCACAGTGGCTGCACCAATCTGCATTCCCACCAACGTTGCAAAAGGGTTCTCCCTTTCTCCACGTCCTCGCCAGCACTTGCTATTTGTTGATTTATTGATGATAGCCATCCTGACAGGTGTGAGCTGATATCTCATTGTGGTTTTAATTTGCATGTCTCTGATGATTAGTGACATTGATCATCTTTTCATATGTCTATTGGCCATCTGTGTGTCCTCTTTGGAGAAGTATCTATTTAGGTCCTTTGCCCATTTCTTAATTGAGTTGCTTGTTTATTTGGTGTCGAGTTTTATAAGTTCTTTTTTTTATTATGTTTTATTGATTATGCTATTACAGTTGTCCTGACTTTTCCCCTTTGCTCCCCTCTACCCAGCACCCCCCACTCCCTCAGGCAGTCTCCCCACCTTTGTTATGTCCATGGGTCACACATATAAGTCCTTTGGCTACTCCATTTCCTATATTGTACTTTACACCCCCATGGCTATTCTCTAACTACCCATTTGTACTTCTTTATAAATTTAGGATACTAACCCCTTATCACTTACATTGACAAATACATTAGGATATTAACCCCTTATCAGTTACATTGACAAATACATTCTCCCATTCTGTGGGTTATCTTTTTATTTTATTGAGGTTTTCCTTTGCTGTGCAAAACCATTTTAGTTTGATGTAGTCCCATTTGCTTATTTCTTTTGTTTCCCTTCCTTGGGGAGATACTTCTAATAAAATATTGCTATGAGCAATGTCTGGGATTTTGCTGCTTATGTTTTCCATGATTTTTTAGGTTTCAGGTCTAACATTTAAGTCTTTAATCCATTTTGAATTTATTCTTGTGTGTGGTGTAAGAAGGTGGTCTAGTTTCATTTTTGTTCATGTATCTGTCAAATTTTCCCGATACCATTTATTGAATAAACTGTCTTTAGCCCATTGTATGTGTATGTCTGTCAAATATTAATTGATTATAAAGGTGTGGGTTTAACTCTGGGCTCTCCATTCTGTTCCATTGATCCATGTGTCTGTTTTTATGCCAGTACAATGCTGTTTTGATTACTATGGCCTTATATTATAGTTTGATAATAGGTATCATGATTCCACCAACTTTGTTTTCTTTCTCAGGATCACTATTGCTTTGCGGAGCTTTTTGTGGTTCTGTATAAATTTTTGGAATATTTGTTCTAGTTCTGTGAAATACATCATTAGAATCTTGATAGGAATTGTGTTGAATCTATAGATTGCTTTGGGTAGTGTGGACATTTTAATGATGTTAATTCTTCCAATCCATGGACATGGTGAGTGCTTCCATTTATTTGTATCTTCTATTTCTTTCTTCAGTGCCTTATAATTTTCTCAGTACAGGTCTTTTACCTTCTTGGTTAGGTTTATTCTAGATATTTTATTCTTTTTGTAGCAATTATGAATGGGATCGCTTTCTTAATTTCCCTTTCCATTAGTTTGTTATTGGCATATACAAATACAACTGATGTCTGGATATTAATTTTGTGTCCTGCTACTTTGCTGAATTCATTTATCAGTGGTTTCTTGGTGGAATCTTTGGAGTTTTCTATGTGTAGTATTATGTCATCTGCAAATAATGACAGTTTTATTTCTTCCTTTCCAATTTTGATGGCTTTTGTTTTTTTGTTCTTGTCTGTTAGCTCTGGATAGGACTTCCAGTACTATATTGAATAAGAGAAGTGAAAGTGGACATTGCTGTCTTGTTCCTGATCTTAAGAGAAATGCTTGTTGAGTATGATGCTGGCACTGGGTTTGCCATATATGTCCTTTATTACATTTTGGTATGTTCCCTCTATTCCCACTTTGCTGGGAGTTTTTATCATAAATAGGTGTTGGATTTTACCAGATGCTTTGTCTGAATCTATTGATATGATCATGTGTTTTTTATTCTTTTGTTTATGTGGCGAATCACATTATTGATTTGTGAATGTTGTACCAAATCACTTTCCTGGAATAAATCCCTCTTAATCATGGTGTGTGATCTTTTTGATGCATTATAGTAAGTTTGTGAATATTTTCTTGAGGATTTTAGAGTCTTTGTTCATCAGGGGTATTGGCCTATAATTTTCTTTCTTTGTAGTGTCTTTATATGGTTTTGGAATTAAGATCATGCTGGCCTCATAAAATGAGTTTGGGAGCCTTCCCTCTTCTTGAATTTTATGAAATAGTTTGAGAAGGAGAGGTGTTAGTTCTTGGAATGTTTGGTAAAACTCATCTGTGAAGCCATCTGATCAAGGGTTTTTGTCTTTTTGGAGTTTTTTTTTTTTTATTACTGCTTCACTTTCACTTGGTGTAATCTCTGTTCAGATTCTGTGATTCTTCCTGATTTAGTTTTGGAAGGTTGTATGTTTCTAGGAATTTATCCATTTCATCCAGATTGTCCAGTTTGTTGGCATATAGTTCATATTTTTCTTACAATCTTTGTATTTCTTTGGTGTCAGTTGTTATTTCTCCTCTTTCATTTCTGATTTTATTTATTTGGGTCCTCTTCATTTTTTCTTGATGAGTCTGATTAAGTTTGTCAATATTGTTTATCTTTTCAAACAAACAGCTCTTGGATTCATTGATTTTTTAAAATTTCTTTAGATTTTATTTTGTTTATTCCTGCTCTGGTCTTTATTATTTTCTTCCTTCCACTCACTCTGGGCTTTGTTTGTTGTTCTTTTTCAAGTTCCTTTAAGTGTAATGCTAGATTGTGTGTTTGAGCCCCCCCTTCCTTCCTTCCTTCCTTCCTTCCTTCCTTCCTTCCTTCCTTCCTTCCTTCATCTCTCTCTCTCTCTCTCTCTCTCTTTCTTTTCTTCCTTCCCTCCCTCCCTCCCTCCCTGCCTCCATCCATCTCTCCCTTCCTTCCTTCCTGTTTTTTTGAGATAGGCCTGTATTGCTAAAAATTTCTCTCTTAGGATTGCTTTCCCAGTGTCCCACAGATTTTGGGAGTTTGTGTCTTCATTTTCACTTTTTAAAGGTATCTTTTGATTTCTTCCTTGATATCATTGTCGCCCCATTCATTGTTTAATAACATGTTATTTAGCTTCCATGTCTTTGCATGTTTTTCAGTGTTCTTGTGATTGATTTCTTGTTTCATAGCACTGTGTCAGAGGAGATGCTTGATATGGGTTAAATCTTTCAAAATTTATTGAGACCTGTTTTGTGTCTTAACATGTGGTGTGTCCTAGAAGATGTTCCATGTGCACTTGAAAAGTATATATATTCTTGTGCTTTGAAATGAAATGCCCTGAAGGTATCAGTTGAATCCATTTGATACAGTGTGTTGACTAAGCTTGTGTTTCCTAGTTGATTTTCTGTCTGGAAGATCTATCCATTGAAATAATAGGGTGTTAAAATCCTCAGCTATGACTGTATTTCTGTCAGTCTACCCCTTTATGTCCATCAAGATTTGCTTTACATATGTAGGTGCTCCTATGTTGGGTGCACAAATGTTTACTAGGTTTATATACTCTTAATGGATTGTTCCCTTTACTATTATGTAGTGTTCTTGTTTGTCTCTTACTTTAGCCTTTGTTTGAAGTTCTACTTTGTCTTATATAAGTGTTGCTTCCCTAGCTTTTTTCTCCTTTCCATTTACACAAAATATCTTTTTGTCATCCCTTTACTTTTAGTCTGTGTGTATCTTTTGATCCCAGGTAGGTCTTATCCATTCACCTACCCTGTGTCTTTCAGTTGAAGTATTTAAACCATTTGCATTTAAGGTGATTATTGATAGATACACGTTTAGTGCCATTTTATTTTTAGGCTGTTTTCCTCTGGCTTTCTTCTCCTTCTCCTTCTCCTGTTCCTCCTTCTCCTCCTTCTCCTCCTCCTCCTCCTCCTCCTCCTCCAAGCTCTTTAACTTGGTGCAATTGGTGCCAACAAACTCCTTTAGCTTTGTGTGGTCTGGGAAGCTCCTATTTCTCTTTTGGTTTTAAATGATATCCTTGCTGGGTAAAGTAGCCTTGGTTGTAGGTCCTTACTTTTCATCACCTTGAGTATTTCACACCACTCCCTTCTGGCCTGAAATGATTCTATTCAGAAATCAGATGACAGCCTAATTGGTGTTACCTTGTAGGTAACTACCTGCTTTTCTCTTGTAGCTTTTAGTATTATCTTTGTCTTTAAGCCTTGTCATTTTAATTATGTTGTGTCTCATTGTAGGCCTCTTTGGGTCCAACTTGTTTGGGAGTCTCCAGGCTTCCTGGACTTGTGTGTCTTTTTCTTTTACCAGATTAGGGAATTTTATGGGCACTATTTCTTCAAATATGTTCTTGTTCCCTTGCTCACTCTGTTCTCCTTCTGGTATTCCCATGATGCAGATGTTGTTATGCTTTACATTGTCCCAAAGGTTTCTTAAGCTCTCCTTACTTTTTTTTCTTTAATTATTTTTTCTTTTTTGTTGCTCTGCTTGGGTGTTTTTTAAGATCTTATCTTCCAAAACACTGATTTGATCCTGTACTGCATCTCACCTACTGTTTATTTCTTCCAGTGTATTATCTATTTCAGACATTGCATTCTTTATTTCTGACTGGCCCTTTTTTATGGTTTCTATGTCTTTTTTCATGCTGTTGAGTATCCTTGTAATCATTACTCTAAACTCTCTCTCTGACAGATTGCTTGCCTCCATGTCATCTAGTTCTTCTGGAGACAACCCTTGTTCTTTCATTTGGGGCCTAGGTCTTTGTCTTCCCATTTTTGACTGCCTCTTTGTGCTTATTTCTGTGCATTAGGCAGAGCTGCAATTACTCTGGTGTAGGCCTATGTCACAACCCATCTGTCACTGGCCCTGGGCAACCTGTTTGGAGCTTCAGTGATCCATATCATGTGGTTCCCTTTGCTGGGCCTGTTTGTATGCAGAAGGAACCAGGTTGCACACCAAGGCCAGCTCTAAGCAGCACTGGGCCCCATGGAGTGTCAGCTAAAGCCACAGAGTTCCCAGAGTCCCACCTCTATCTGTAAGCTTCCTGTCATGTTAATCAGTGAAAGTTTTCCAGCTCTACTTCTCAACAGCTGGGTTTAAGTTCTATAGGGTCGGGCACAGTAATTCCTGTGGGCAGGCTTATTGCTTCCCTTCAGGCTGATGCCATTTGGAGAGGAGTGCGCTGCATGAAAAAGATTGCTCCTGCAGTATGGAGAATGACTTATCACAGAGATCTTGATGCCTGACCTTTCAGCTCTCTCCCCAGAGCCAATAGCCCCAGGGTCTTCTGATGCATCTCTATTCCACTCTGCCCCACCTCTGCTGGAGCCCAGGGTAAGTGGCTGAGAACAGAATATTGTGCATTGGCCTTTTAAGAATCTCTCTGCATCTTCAGCCACCTCTTCCTGGTAGATAGAAACCCTGCTGCTTTTTACAGCCATATCTTATTTGGGTTCCTGTCCTGGTTCTGGTGCTGTAGGCTAGGGAGTCCAGCTTGGGGTTTAGTCCCAACACTTCTCAGGGGGAACACCCCCACCCGAGTATTGAAATATCCTCTGAAACTTCAGCTGCTGCCCATGAGAGCCCAGACAGCCCTCTTGTGCCTCCTCCACACTCTTCTCCTTGTGCTTTGTGGTGTTTTTTTTTCTGTCTGTGATTATAAGGCTTCTCTCCAGCTAGCATTCAGTTGATTATTCAGTATGATTTTTCAATAATTTAGTTGTAATTCCCGTTTGGTCCTGGCAGGTGGTTAGTGTAACTTCCACTTACTCCCCTGCTATCACAGGTCTCCCTAGTCTACTCTTTCATCATTCACTCATTAGCTCTCTTTTTGTCAGTTTTTAATGAGATTCTTTGACTCTCACCTTATTCCCATGCAACAATGAATGGGCTGCTTTCTACTTTTTCCTTTTCTTAGCATTAAAAAAAATTGCATCATTTTTACTTAACCAAGATTCAGTTAGGTACCTTTTAACAATAAATTATTCTTCCACTGTTGTTCTCACTTTGTTCTTAATCTTACATCCATGATTTAAGATATACTAATGCTCTCTTTAAATCTCTTCAGTAAAGTGACTCCAGTCATCTCTTTGTTAGACAAAGCTTATTCTCTTATAGATACTTCAAAAAGGATTCATGGGAACAGTATCCCTTGAGTTCTTCAAAATTTTTTATAGAATTCATTTTTAAGGATAAGCTGCAATGTTTATAAAAACCTTGTCTCATAATTTATACCTTGGATTTTCTAAATAATGTTCTACTATTGCCTTGCTCTGTATATCACTCAGAGAAATCTAATGTGGGCTTCAGTAAATCACAGACTTATTACTCATTGTTTACTAGGGAATATTTAGGCAATTAAAACTGGTGTCTCTTTTATATGCAGTTAGATCCTTTCTGGATCCCACCAATAAGCAGTTTCATTTCTTTTTACCATCCATAATATGTCCTACACGTTGGCTGCTAATGCTTGACATGGTGGATTCTACAAAATGCTATTGGCTTCCAAGTCTCCAGCTATAAGAGATAAAATATACATTTTAACATTATCAGCATCACTGTCTCCAAAACTTGACTTTTATTTTGAAATAATAAAATATGCAGAAAAGTTTTAATTCAGTTTTTCATATTGTTGGGATATGATTAATTGATGCAAAATTGGAAATAAAAGTAAAAGACTGCAACAGATAATAAGAAGACTAAGTGTATGTAACTTAATTTTGAAGCTAATATCTTTTTTGCTTAAAACAACTGGCCTATTTGATGTGAATGAAGATTTTGGTAACCATGTAGTCTTCAAGCAAGAAGAGGAACAATGTTCAGACTGACAGTTCTCCAAAGACCCTAAAATTAATGGATGGCCTCTCAACACCTTAATAAATCTTTGCAAATTTTCCCCCCAGTGGATGTAAAAGGTGCAATAAGTAGATGAATTGAAGAGGGAGATAAAGTAAGATACATAGTATAGCATTGAATCAGTACACTGTTTCAGGGAATAACATTCCAAATACTGTAGTCAGCCACATGGATAAATGGAGCAATACAGGTAATATTCTCATGTTTAATGAGAAAGTTATGTTCGAGGAACAGTTCAAATGGAGCTTGATATAGATTTGTTTTCTATTCTTGGAAAATTACAAAATATTTCTGTCACCTTTAGAAAAGTTTACTAAACCAAAATTATCAAAGATAGATTTGAAATAACTGTATTTTGTTGTCTAAAGAGCCATAACTCTTTTTCATGTGAGCTCCTACAAACATGATGTACTTGCAGTATGGCACTCACCATCTTCTATCCCAGATAATATTTTATAGGTTTATCTTATTACTCTATAAATTCCTGAGGTCACGTTTCTTTCTGATTATTTTTAAATCTATAGTTCTAACACAGTAAATATATCATATAAATGCACAAATCAGTGCAAGAATGGGTGAATTAATAAATATTTGTCCACATACATAGCTCTTAAGTTTTTATCTCTTAATGTCACGTCTCACTTCTTCTTGCTTTCCTCATTCCACATTTGCATTTCAAATCAATATAAATTCAATACCTGTTATTTCATGCATCCTGTTTTTCTTAAAACTGTGCATAATATTCTAGCCTCCACTAGGTAATTATGTATTTGGGTAGTGAAAGAAAAGCAAAACTTATTTGTTTTTGCACACATTTTGCTCATGCATCAATCAGAATATTTGTCTGAAAAAAATGCCTCTCAAATTTGAATTTCCTTTTATTTGGCCAACTTGTAACAACATTTACTATACTAAAACTGAGGGAAAAATCCCACCAATAGAAATATCTATGTAAGTAATTTAACATGGAAATAGGGCGTGAATTATTTCTCTCAAGGGAATAGGAAAGTGGGTCTCTTCTGCTGGTTGGGAAAATTCTAAGCAGCACATGAAATGGGACAATTTAATTTTGTACATGGCAGTGTTTGGCAATTAATTGAACAGGAAATAAATGGATAGGCACTCTTTCAGTTCCTGCCAAATGCTATTGACCTGTATCCAGGTCTCACTGAAAGATAAGAGCCAAGGGGGTGAATCCAATCTGATCTTTCAATTTCTTTTTTAAATAAAGTCTCCATGGGACAGATAAGATGGAGCTCTCTCTGTTATTTGTGCTCTGGGCACCATTTCAAGAATAGTTTTCTGCCTAGCACTGAACCCAGGAATGACTCAGAGGCAGATAATGAGAGAAGGAGTCTTTCCACCATTTTTCCCCCAAAGCTAGAGTTGTTTCCTCCCTCTCTAACCTTAAATTTAGTCACTTCTTTGAACCCTCCCCATCTCAACCCCATCCCCCACACAGAACCTGGAAACAATTTGTTTGGCAGTCTTATAAAAGTTCAGTATGTTCATAGTGTTGTTTGTAACTTTTTTTGTGAATATCTTCTTAGGTTTGGAAAGTTGGGAATCACTGATATTACTGATGCTTTTTATTATTTTTAATCCCAGATCCAAGTTTCAGAAATAATTGAAAGTACAGCAGTGTAGAGGAGATATAACAGTGAAATCATAGGCTCAACCGGGAGAAGCAGTGGAGAGGCTTTGCGCAGTCGGACAGGAGGAAGTCACAGAGGGTTTTACCTAAAGCGGTGTCAGCAGGACAGAAAGCTATGCGTGCGTGCCTGCTTAGGTTGATCAATCTTTTCAAACAATCGGAGGTGGAGGTGAAAGTTGAAGGTTGCCTCTAATTTTTGTCATGGACAGTTGATACCATTAATTGAAAAATAGAAGGTAGATAAAAGAGGAATTGTAGAAATTTTTTTGGTAGCATCTAAGAAAAGTATAGTTTGGGTAAAGTTAAGACTGACACTCTCAGGATTCCTTTGGAGGAAGATATCTTTGGAAGTTAGAATTATGCAATTGGACCTCAGAAAAGAGTTACTGGCTAGATATACAGATTCCAAAATTATTGTAATGAGCTGTATTGTAGACTGAGAAAAAATCCTCTGTTTCACATGTTTTGCTCTGTTTCTTCTTCATTACTATCTGCTGTGGAAGTTAAGTGCTATTATTCTTTATTTTAAAGTGACAAAATCTGGCACAAAGATGTTGAGTATTTTTCCTAAAAATATCACGAACACATGGTGGGTGTATTAGTCTGTTTGGGCTGCCAAGAAAATCCCATAGACTGGATTGACAGATACCTATTTTCTTACATTTATGAAGGCTAGATGTCCAAGATCAGGATGCCAGCATGGTTGGAATCTGGTGAAAGCTCTCTTCCTGGCTTGCAAAAGGCCAGTGTGTTCACATGGTCTTTCTTTTGTGGGTGCACATAGAGAAATACTCCTCTTTCTTCTTCTTCTTATAAGGCCATCAGTCCTCTCAGATTAGACCCCTATCCTTATGACCTCACCTAACTTTAATTACTTCCTAAAAGCTCTATCTTCAAACGTAGTCACTTTGAGGGTTAGGACTTCAACATATGAATATGGGGTGGGGGACGCATAATTTAGTCCATGGCAGTTGACCTGTGACTTGAACTCACAGAGACTGCGGAAGCCACACCCTTTACTACTAACTGTATGATGCAAAGCACTAACTGGCTTTAGTTACCAAGAGCCAGCATTCAAAATGTTCTGTGAATGTGGTGAAAGTGTGGATGGATCAGCGCGGGCAAGGGTGGTGATACTGAATGGAAATAACTTTAAATTAATAAGAATAAAAAATTTATAATATATCATTTTGTCCCTAAGAATATTTATGTAATATTTTATATATACTTCGTAAATTATATGCATATAATACTTTAAATGTAGTATATATCATATACTTTATAAATAAAATATATGTACTATATATATCATTAAATATTCAATATGAAAGAAAACTATGTCTCTTTGCAGCATTTGCACAGTGCTTCCAGGTACCAATCATCATCAATGATGCCTAAGTCCTTGTCTTTTGATTCTGAAGAAATGTTTTTATTCTTTGCAGGGAGTAGAGTATGTCTCAGAAGTTGGTGTCAGTTGTCAGTTCTCATACAAAAGAAAAAGTGCATCTCTTGGAAATACATGTATATTGAGAGAACCAAGGGACAAAGCACTCCTTAAAGCTATGTGACTTGCACAAAGAATTACACATTAAGTGTTTATACTTTTCATGAATTTTTCAAAGTACTTTCTAAGTGCCTCAAACTACTTCAACTACTTCATTAACGTCTAACATGTGGCTGCAGTGAGGTAACCAGAAGTGTATGTTTTAGAAATAAGCAGCATCCAAACTGATTTTACCACTCAAGGATAAAATTTTCTATGAAAAAAATAAAGATGATTGAATTCTAAGAGAGAAAACAAAATCATTTCACAATATTTAGTTCCCCGTTCTTTGTTTTGTTTTGCTTCTGATGACATATCAATGTATAATTAGAATGTCATGTTTGTGGTTCTTTGATACATTTATATCTGCCTCTAAGTAATTCTAATATGTGACCTCATGTTCAGATTTCAGAAAAACAGTCATTAGGCTAGTCCAGGCTTCAGGGCTGCTTTGTAAATAGGTGTTGAAAATCATTAGTGTGTCAGAGATTTTGATGGGCCTATAAATGTTTTGACCCTGTTTACGGTTGTCAGTATCACCCATCTGCTGCTTCCTTGGCCCATGGTTTTCTCCTGACCCTGGTGCTGGTAGGCTAAGAGGATGTTTATAAACCTTCACCAAATAATTGGGACTCAAAGTGTCACCCTAAAATTTCAGGATCGTGAGGGATGATGAGCAATGGGATTTACTGAGTGATCAATATTTTAGTCAACTTCATGGGCTTTTTCCTTTTATGTCCATAGCACAGTGCCTGGGGACTGTCAGCACTTCCACCTGAGAGCTGAGAGAACGAGGCTGGTCTAATGGTTCAGGGCACTGACTTACCTGGCAGGCATGAACAGGTTTGGATCCAATTCTCTTATTAGTAGCTTTGTGATCCTGGGAAGGTTTCACTATTGTTGCTTGTTTGTTTATTTGTGTGTTTTTTAAACCTTTTAACATGTTATTTTCACATTATGTAAAGTAGAAGTAACAATATCACTTACTTCAGGTAGCATTGAAGCTAAAATAAAATGAGCATGTGCTAGAATAAAATGATCAAATCAGTGGGTAGCACTTCTTTTAGTCAAGAACAATCAAGTGATTGGGGTGGTGTTTGTTGCAATGCTGTGACTTGTCCAAGGCCCCACAGCAGGGGAAAGTTGGAGTCAGGACCCAGAGTGAGGTTCGCTAAGACTTCAGTGCTTTCCCCCCCGATGACATATTTTTTGCTGAGTATAACAGACATTCCAGATATACTCTCTGCTGTTTATCAGGCCCAGACTGATTTTGTTGAGGTGAACTCGTAGGTCAGTGTGTATTTTCATGCATGCTTTGGGATTTACCTAAGGCCGAATGCAGAGGACTGATATAGAAGTGTGGGAGTAAGTAACCCAGCCTTGGATTTGAGTTACAAATAGAGACACTTGCTTCCTTAAGTGCCAGAACGCATAGATATCTCTGGCCCAGGGAATCACATCCGTCTATAAAGCTCCACCATTTGTGTCTGTCTCCAACAAGGGACTCTACCTGCACCCACTGACATTCTGCTACTGCTTTCTACCCGAGCAGGGAGTGAGTAGGTTTCTGCTTTTCCAATCTTTGTATTGCTGCCCAGTTGTAGAAACGTTGATATTATGGAAATATATCTAGAAATGATATTAACAATAGAGGTAAAATCTGAGTAATAAATTTTGCAATATAAACATGTTGAAAAAGTGAACAAGATTTTTCTGTAACAAAGCAGAGGGGAATACATGTAGAAGTAGAAAGTTTATATTGTAATTTTAAATCATGATTTCTGTTCCATGTAAAATTATATGCTAGTATCATCTGTAAATTCCACACGGCTCCTTGCATTTTTATTTTTATTCATTTTAATCATAAAATGCAGTACATGAGTACCTTGTAATCTAGGGTTCATGTTCATTTTCCTTAAAGGTAAACCATGAATAATAAAAATGGCTTTTAATAAACAACATAGAAGAAATCCTGCCACTTCATATTCTAGACGTGTATTTCCTTATTCTACACTATCCATTGGCTATTTACCCATGTGCTGCTATCACTTACTCAGTTTTTCATCTCATATATATTAGTTATGAATGTGAACACTTGAAAATGAACACTTAAAAATGTTAATGTTTAATGATCTTGAAGATGACCAGCTAGAAGATTTAGGGAACATAGATTTTTGGCAGCAGTGAACCAGGAGTGCAGAGGGCAGGAGAGTACAGAGTGTCATGGAGAGAAAACAGGGTCACCCGAGATCACAAAGCTGCCAGAATTGTGGAAATGACCAGCTTAGGGGAGTAATCACGAATATGATGAGTAGATATCACACTGAGAGATCCACTCCCTTGGGTCTAGTCTTACGTGTTACGAAAAAGGTGTTATATGTTGTTGGTACTGGCTTTCTTATGAAAAAAAGATATGGGAAAAGAAAAATGAAGTGACTGTGGTCCCAAATTTAGAGTTTGTAAAAAAAAATTTAAAAAGCAACTCTCTGAACTCCAAGAAGATGCTACAGGAAATGAGTTAGTCTTTTCTGACAGTGAGCTGGATGTCATCACACCACTCCTTCTCTGGCTGTCCCCAGCTTCTTCAGCACAATTCTGAAAAAACAGGACAAAGTTTATTTCTTCTCGTACCACTGAAAAGCATGTTTTTCCACTTTCTGGAAAATCAAGAAGTAAGTATTGGTTCTCCTAAGGGGACTGCTGAAGAAATATTTAGAACAACTCTTCACATGCCCTGTTGTCAGGGTTCTCATGACAAACAGAACCAATACTCTGTCTAGGAGGGACTTATTATAAGGTATTGGTTCATATACCTACTGAGGCTGGAAGTCTCATGATCTACCACTGCCAACCCAGGAGAGCACATGCTACAGTTAGCAAGCCTGAGAGCTGATGCCTGGAGCCCAGTGTGAGTCTGGAGGCCTGAGGACCAGGAGTGCAGAGGGCAGGAGAGGACCAGTGTCCCAGCCCAAGTAGCTTATCAAGCAGATAACTGGTTTGGATGCACACTCTGTATTTTTATATTAATAACCTGGGTAGGGAAAGAATCACATATGACATATGAAAACTTATTTCTTCCCAATATTATTCTGAGTTTACATAATATATGTTTACACTCTAAATATAATCCTGTGTATTTGACAAAGTTCATAGTGAACTGTAGGCTCTCAGGCCTGCTTAGTTTTCTGATGTCTCAATACCGTCTTCTGATACCTTCCCAAATTATACATCAAATATCTATTGTAAGTATAATGCCCATTGCAGCTCTTGCATGTGTGACAGGACTCAGCATGGAATAGATTTATTTTTTTAAATGAAAGTAAAACAGTAATATACATGTCTTATACATTAAAAATAAATTTATATATTTTATTCATTTATACATGCTATGAATTTATATATTTTATATATTTATACACCTTATATATTACACACTTAGAAAATTAATAAGCTTTAAATGCCAAAGAGGGTGAAGAATCCACAGAAGGGTAGAAATGTTAGTGAAACTAACATGGTAAATGAACCCTTTGGAAGTAGCCCCACTCCTGACATCTTTATTCTTGCAATATGCTCTCTTACCTTCTCAGAGAGATGAACATGATAGTCCACTTTCCTAGTTAGAGCACTGACCTGCTCCATAGTGTCACACAATAACACTGTGCACTGAAATGATTGCTTAGGGGGGGGTGTGTGTGTGTGTGTGCACGTGTGTGTTTGTAACAACTGTAAACCTACTTTTGCCCCGCCCTGTATTATCAGAGATCATTAAAACTCCCTATTACGTGGCACCTCTTACTTCACTGGCCAATGAAATAGAAAATTTACAGTGAGGCTTCATATTATCCAGCATTTCTATCTCTTTTTAAAATTAATCACACTCTTTGTCAAGATTCTCTTGCACTTTTTTGCTTACCTTCATTGGCCTGGTTTAGAACAGTTAAAAAAAAATTGCCGATGCCATGAACCGTTGCTTTAACTAATTCAAAGACGGTGTACAGCGAACCAGAGTATGGGATGAAATGTCACGTCACCATTCGTATTCACCTTTATTCCTGAATTAACTATTGATCTTTCACCGTGTTCAGTATTGTGCTAGATTTTGTGAGACCTAGAAATAAGAAAAGAAGTGGCTGCTAACATTCAGAAGACCACCTAAAAGGGTCTATAAAGGAAAAAATACCAATAAAATAATTGAAGATAAAGAGTGAAGAGTAAGGATGAGTCACTTCCCTCTAGGAGATAGCGTAGAGAATGTGAAGACAGACTTTATGTGAACACAAAGCAATTGATTGGAACCTTTAACCAGGGATAGAATACTGAGTCAGAATCTGGTTTGGAGAACAGGTAAATTATTGGCGTTCCTAGAAGAGAACTGAATCATGTGTAGTCCAACTGGAGAGACACAGTAGGAGAAAATGATGCCCTCACATCAGCCATCAACTTGCATTAGGTGATCACACTGGACAGTGCTGTGAAATTCTCAGTGCTGCGAATGCCCACCATAGAGCAGAGATTTCATTGCCATTAACTCTTGAAAGGCTTTTAGGTTTCAAATATTATATCAATATTTTTCACCCCACTTTGTGGATTATGATAATTTAGCATCTATTCAACTCTAAACTGATTTTTAGTAAGTTTTGAAATATGCGATAAATGTTCTTCTTTCTCCCTGGACATAGGTTTCTATGGAGAGAAACCTATTGTTTCTTGATATTATGTCTTTCAGGATTTATGTTTCCAATGGTAAAAAAAAAAATAAGAAAAAATTTAAAATCCAGGATATTCTTTGTTGGGTCAAAAATTCAAGTCTAACTTTTTAGTTTTCTAAAGAATAGTAACATGGAAAATAAGTAGTCTTGACTACACTCCAATCCACAATTTGTTCTCCATGTTCTTCAGAAGCAGACAAGTAAAGAATCACATTTAGTTTAAAGTACCTGAAAGAAAAAACTAAATGATGTGTTTGTGAACCACACTGGGAAAAGTCCAACCCCCTGCTCTGCATTCAGAGGCCAGTGCCCCCTGCAGGGTGTGCCAGGACATGGCTCAGGTGAGATGCATTCATTGCGCACGAATTTGCCCACAGACAGCAAGTTTTCTCTGCATTTATATAACACCGATCTGGTTGTTTTTAGATGGGCAAGCCTTCTTGTGGGAAGAAACTTTTCTCAACACTGACTATCATATTATATTGGCATTGAAAATTATAGTAAGGCCCCAAGGCAATAGTGACTGCAGTTAAAAGCTGTTGAAATCTGGCGTCACTCCTCTGTGTAGATCTGGAGAGAGAATACTATTAGCCAAATGCAGTCAGGGTTGTTTGTGAAATGAATAGTATTAATAATTTCAAAGCTGTTATTCCTTTCCCCTGAGGAGCCTTTAGAATGTTAATATTTTTATCTCCCCCACAACACACACACACATCCTTTCTTTTTTCCTCCTCTCCCATGTGTCTGCCTTCCTGCAGTCCACAAGCTGTTAGGAAAGCCCCAATGAGGGCAGCAGCCTTCTAGGGTCTGGAGACTGGCTACAGGAGATTGAAACAAAGTAAGTGCATCGAGGGCATCAGAGTTAAGTCTTGTTCTGCCAGAGATGGAAGTTACGAATAGGAAATCCAAGAAAGTTAGAATGAATACTATAGTGTTGAATTGGTAATATGGGTGTTAACTTGTGGTTTTATATATGTATGTAGATAGATAGATGATAGACAGATATAAGAAAAAAAGAAAAAGAAAGAAAGTAAGAAAGAGAGAAAGAAAGAAAGAGAAAGAGAGAGAGAGAGAAGAAAGTAAAGGGTGTGTGTTTGTGTATCCTGTGTCTGGCCACAGGCTGTGTAGCAATAAGGAAGTGTTCAGATAATGATGGCGCCATGTCAAAAACAAACAAAACACAAAAAACACAAAAAACCTACGGGTGTGAGCTTAAAGAGGCTCTCACTGCAAAATCTAGGACAATTTGGTATTGTAGATAAATGCTGATAGTAATGGGTAGTATTGGATTATATTCCATTGAATAAAAGAGGAATATATAAAGAAAAGTTTATGAGTCAATGATGAAATAAATAAGTGAGTGCATCAATGGGGAGAAGAGAAAGCTTTTACTTACAGAATGCCAAACAATAAATGTAGATGTAATGGCAGAACTGGAAAATCACAATTTGTAAGTGGTTGTAGTACGGTAATAATTTGACCAACTCAGAATAGCAATAGATGTTAAAACCAATAAGTGAAACTTTAGTGACAAAGAGGATATTTACATAGTCTCAAAGTACCTTTCCACAAAATGGAATAGTAACTTTAGATTGGAGTAACTTTAGAAGACCATAATTAAGACTTCCAATGAGAGATTAAAGTTGTCCCCAGGAACGAACTAACACTGTGTGTAACTGATCAGATACAGTGAGAAGAGACAGTCTCACTTGCTGATTTTAATGTCAAAATGCATAGTCTGAAGCTGGTCATGAGAAAACATTAGGCAAATCCAACTTGAATATTCTACAAAACAATGAGCACATATTAAAACATTAAAGTTGGTAAAGACAAAGAGCAACTGTGGATCTTTCCTAGACTTAAGGATACTAAACAGATACAATAGGATTATTTTTCTACCTTGGATTATTTTGCTATTAAGGACATTTTGGGGACAGTTGGCAAAACCTGAATTGGGATCTCTGAATAAAGGGTATATGGGATTTATTTTTACTTTGCTTGAAGTTTTTGTAAATTTAGAATTATTTTAAAAGAAAATATGTATAAGAATGTCTAACTTTCACTTATACAATATTAAATCAGAATATTAAATTCTAAGATAGATACAATTTGAAGAGATCCTCAAGTGACTCTGCCATGCAGCCACGGTTGAGAACTGATGGGTAAGGAGATGTTTGGGCACCAGTGTCCCCTAAGACCATAGCTTGCAACTGGAAGGAAGCATTCTAATTATGAGTTTATCTTTGTTTCATGCAGCATGGATTCTAATGATGGCTTTGTGTCTAGCACTTAATCGATGAATGGAAACAAATGTTCTGTTCTTTAGAGAGTTTGTAGGGAGCTGTTATAAGTGATCTTTGCTATACATCACAGTATTCACTTGCAGTGTTTCACGTGGTATATATTTATGTTTTGTTTGAAAGTGAACAGAATTGTACTTTGAGATTTAGTAACCTTCTGTGATGTAGTTAGAGATACCTGGTTTTCTAAAACTAGAGTTGCTCTTAGCTTGGGTCAATTGACACTTAATGTTTTATAATTATGTGATACATTTCTTTCAGTGTATTTGGGCATTACATTACAGAGCAATCCACCTGGTGTTCTGTCATATTTGTGCATCAGTCAACATATTAAGACCCAGTCTCTCCCCTGCATGTGGAATATCTTGCAGTCGAGAAGAGTGTCAGGTGGCCCTCCATGCACCTCCTTCTCCACTCTGTCCAGGTTTATATCTGCGTGGGTGAAAGCATCATCTTGTTCTGGCTGGGACTGGCGGATGCAGCAAATGTATGGATTCTGCAGATAGACCAAGATAATATTTGCAGATATTAAACCTTCGGATGTTGGGTACATTTAAAGTAGGCCAGAGACAACAAGTGAGGAAAATTTTAATGGTGTTGTCAAGGTTTGCCTCAGGCTAAATTGTGAAGCATGCTGAGACTGTCACTGGCACATACCAGTTTGGGGTTTTTTTTTGCAGTGCACCATCTCTCTTTACTGCCACTATTTGCTAAGCCTCTCTCAGAAGCACAGTCCACACAATCTCAGCTGCCACAACTTCTGCTAAGTTGTTGCTAGATAGAGCATTATATGGGAAGGGCTTCAATATTGACCCTCCCAAAGGTATGAATTTCCTAAAAATTATATTTGTTAAAATTGATTTTCTAATTTTGTGAAAGAGAATATTTTAAAAATAGTAATAGCTAACACTTATGAGCCCATTTATCTGTCAAGCATTTTGCTATATCCTCTTATCTCATTTAATCCTTACAAGAGGGGTACTTATTATTTAGGTCCACTTTACACGTGAGAACCTAAAGCTTAGAGGACCAACACAAATTTCTCAAGATCACGTAGCTGGTGAGTCACAGACCTTAGATCTAACTAAGCCAAGGTTCATCTGATTCTAAATCTATGCACTTAACCATTAAATTCTCTTGACTTTCGTCTTTGCAACTAGGGGTAACCTAGGCCATCTATTCCTGATTTTAGAGAAAATCATGCTGCATGAGTCTAAGGAAACTACTCCATGATGTCATCTCTTTCAGCAAACTACTCCATACTGTCTTAGAGCACAGGGTTCACAAGAGCAAACATGCAAATTATACCTCTAATCAGACCTTTGCTTGGGAAGCAGCCTCATGCTGAAACTGCTTCAGTTTGTATGCTGGTTTCTAAATAAGGTGTGAGTGGTGCTGCTCTAAAAATTTTACAGACTCTCTCTTAGGTTCATGTAGTAATTCAAAGAGATAATTCAGTAGAGCATGGCTTCTTGAGGTATCTCTGCATATATTTGGCAAGCTGTTGAGACCATCAAACTACCAGTTTCAATTATAGAAAATAGACCTCTCAGATCTCTCCTTGAGATACATATTTAGTTCTGCATATTCTATAGTTTAAATAAGGCTGTATGTTCCAAAGCAATTAAATCATAATACAGGAAAAACAGAATAACTGAGAACATCTGACATATGTAGTATACTTTAAGATAATTGTGGTTAATCATTTTCTTGTTGAAGTAAAGTCATTTCAGTTCAAGCTCATTTAACTGAGGTAATCAAGTTCTCAGAAGACACTGTGAAAACATTCTTGTTTTTGAAGTATTATTTAAATATCTTTATGACATGTCAACATTCATTTTCGTATTTGTACACCAAAACATTATTGCCCTGTCTGGGCTGATGAGTTCCAAATTATATAAAATTGTGAATTGCTTTTATCATTGCTAAATTACTGAAGAAACAAGTGAACTAATTATACAGTGAGGATAATGCCTAAGCAATGCACTATTATCTTCTATTATAATTCTGAAAAGAGTAATGTGCTTTCCTAAGTTATCAAACCAAAAAATGATAATTACCATTTACTCTCTACCAGGTACCATTTTGAAAAATTCACCCACATAAGTACATTTGATACTTACAAGCACACTTGGGGTAGGATTGGGGTAAGTAATGTCATTACCATTATTTATTAGAAGAAATAACTGAAGATCTTAGGGGCTAAGCAACTTGACAGCTAGTAGCATAGCTAGAAATGAGCAAATATATTTCAAATCCAAGATGATCGAACCTCAACCTTTAGCTTTTCAACCGGTAAGTTATATAACTAGAGTAAAATAAAAGCTTAAGGACTCACACTTCTATTAATAGAATCTTTTTGAAATTGGCATTTTCATACATCCATAATCACATTACAAAAGTATATTGAGCTAAAAGGGCCACTTTACCCCAAATGTTCATTTGATAGAGGGAAATGAGGACTAGGAAGTATAAATGTTATTCCTAATGTTGACCTGGAAACCCTTTAGGAAAGAAAATGCCTGCCACACAGTAGAAACATTATTAATTATATTTAAATGACCACATTGCTATAGCTTGCTATTAAGCCTATTCATTCAGCCTTGTGCTGTAATATCGAACTGCTGGGCTGCTGCAGTGATGAAAAGGGGATATGCGCTGAGTGCCTGGAACACAGCAGTGCTCTGTGAGTGGTGCGTGTTGTCGCTGTGATGCTTCACTTTAGTTACTTCAGTCATCTTAGTGCCCTCGGAAATGATTTAGCAGATAAGAAACTTGTTAGTATCTTTTATCTTAAAAGTGGCAGGTCAATAACTATTTAACTCTTGGCTTTTGGAATGGGTGGGGAAGGAAGGAACTTATTTGTAGCACTTGTGAACTTTTATGTCTAAATGACTTCAACCAGGAAAGATTTAACAATTTCAAGCTCCCAATATGTCAACTGAGGTGAAAAATTCTTGAAAATGTAACAATAGGATTCCCTAAGTGTTGGGGGCTACCCTGCCCGGTGTCAGGAAGCTGTGACTCCCTGTGACTTAGGCTGAGTGAGAAACCTCCGGATCAGGAGCCACTAAGGAGACAAAACTTATTCACCTGGCATGAACGCTACTTGTTTGTTCTGTGCCTGGCCTTTAATGCTAGATCAGTTTCCAATGACGGGTAACAATTCTCTAGGATAGAGAATGGACCCAAGACAGGGGCTGATCTCATAAAGGCCTCTGTGAAATAAGTCACACGAGACTGTGGAAATAAATGAAGGGTCTGTGGAAAGGAAGGGGTGATCGGCATCTACCCCTGCCCCCTCTTAGCCTGAGTCTTTGTACTCAGATGTGAGAAATCCAAGTCTCCTTGCTCCTCTGTCTCCAGCCAAGGGGCCAGCTGGGACCGGAGGCGGTGGACGCCCTGGGGTAATCAGGCCTGAGACAAAGAATATGCAAGTTCCTGTAAGATCTGTTTGCTGGAGGATGTTATTAACTTGGAATTTGAAGGCACAGTCAGGAAACCTTTAAAACCTGTAGTCTTTTCATATGATAAAACTCCAATCTCTGCCCAGAATCACAGCAGAAACTCTGTTAACATCTTTGTAAGATACATGTTCCCTTTGATCTCTTCTGCCAGACTGTCAATCCACAATCTGTGACTGCTTTCTGAGTAAAAAGCCACTGGCACAGAGGATGAGGCTTTTCCCCCTTATGAGGGAAGCCCGGAGCAGCTCAACATAATTGGAGAGTGAGCGCTCCATCTCTGATTTCCACTCAGAAAACTGTTTCTGTGCATGATTATTTCTAGTATGTTTAAGCATGTTCATAGTCGGGAAAGGCCCGGGTTCTGCACGCAATGGCAAGTGATTAAAGCGAGGTCTGAAAATCGCTATAGTCAGTCAGACAGCCGGGTGATAAAGCGAGATAGAAAAATCACTTCACCTAAGCAAGCATTGCCTAACTCTGGCATGCATTCATACTCATTCTGTCTCTCTCATGTTTATATCTGCATGTCCACATTTGTGTATGAATGTGAATATATCATATTTATACAAAACACATAAATATGTTTATATAAATTGGGGCCAAATTATAATCACAAATTTAATTTGTGAGCATAGAGTCAGAACAGTGGTAATCTATAACAACAGTTGCTGTCACTGAGCTATAATACCAAACCCTAGCTCTAAGACAACTTCCTTGCATGGTATCTGAGACAGAGGACAAGTTATGCTATTGGCATATATATTATCCTGGGCTACATGCATACTATTGATTTCCATGCCCCCCTGTACAGTCCAGGGCAGTGCACACAGCCACTGTGGAGAATACCTCCCCTTACATTGTATGCACTTGACCACTGCATGATTTTTTAAAAATCTTTATTGGCTTCATTATGGTGACATTTGTTGATAAAATACATAGGTTTCAGGATAATTCTAGAAAAGATTATGTGTATATTGTGTGTGTGTTCACCACCCAAAATCAAGTGCCCTGCCCTCATCATTTATACTCTCTTTACTCTCTCCTACCTCTCCCCATTTCCCTTTCCCTCTGGCAATCACCACACTGTTGTCTGTGCCTATGAGGTTTCTTTCTTTCTTTCCTTTTCTTTTCTTTTTTTTTTCTTTCTTAATCCCTGTACTCTTTTCCCCCAGACCTCCAATGCCCCTACACTTTGACGGCTGTCGTTCACTTCTCATATCATTGAATCTGTTTCTGTTGTTAGTTTATTTTGCCCATTAGATTGCACATATAAATGAAATCATATGGTATTTGTCTCTCTCTGACTGGCTTATTTTAATTATCATAATCATCACTAGGTCCATCCATGATGTTACAAAAGGTAAGAGTTCCTTCTTTTTTTACAGCTGAGTGGTATTCCATTGTGTAAATGTACCACAGTTTTTTATCTACTCATGTACTGATGGGCACTTGGGTTGCTTCCATAGCTTGGCTATTGTAAATAACACTGCAGTGATCATAGGGGTGCATATATGCTTTCAAATTAGTGTTTCATGTTTCTTTGAGTGTATTCCCAGAAGTGAAATTGCTGGATCATAAGGCAGTTTCATTTTTATTTTTCTTGAGGACACTCCATAATGTTTTCCACAGTAGCTGCACCAGTCTGCATTCCCACCCATCATACACAGGGTTTCTTTTATTCTAAATCCTCTCCAACACTTGTTGGTTTATTGATGGTAACCATTCTGGCAGGTATGTGTGATATCTCATTGTGGTTTTATGTTTCTCTGAGCATCTTTTCGTATGTTTATTAGCTATCTGTATGTCCTCTTTGGAGAAGTGTCTATTCAGGTCCTTTGTCCATTTTTTTTCATTGGATTGTTTGTTTTTTTGGTGTTGAGCTGTATAAGTTCCTGATAAATTTAACCCCTTATCAGATGTATCATTAACAAATATGTTCTTTCATTCAGTTGGTTGTCTTTTCATTTTGCTTGTGGTGTCCTTTGCTGTGCAAAAGCTTTTTAGTGTGATGTAGTCCCATTTATTTTTTCTTTTGTTTTCCTTATCCAAGGAGATATATGAGAAAAAAAATATTGCTATAAGAATTGTCTGGGATTTTACTACCTATTTTTTCTTCTATAATTTTTATGGTTTCATGACTTGTATTTAAGTCTTCAATCCATTTTTGAGATTATTTTTGTATATAGTGTAAGGAGGTGATCTAGCTTCAATATTTTGCACATATCTGACTAATTTTCCCAACACTACTTATTGAATGGACTATTTTTACCCCATTGTATGTTCTTGCCTCCTTTGTCAAATATTAATTGATCATACAGATATGGGTTTTTCTGAGCTTTCTGTTCCATTGATTTATACATGTCTTTTAAAGCCAGTACCATGCTTTTTTGATTACTATGGCCTTTTAGTATAGTTTGGTATCAGGTAGTATGATTTCTCCAACTTTATTCTTCTTTTTCAAGGTTGCTGAAGCTATTTGCAGACCATATACATTTTTGGAATATTTATTCTAGTTCTGTAAAATTCACCATTGGTATCTTGATAGGATCTGCACTGAATCTGTAGATTGCTTTGGGTATTATGGGTATTTTAGTAATAAGAACATGGTATGTGCTTTCACTCATTTGTATCTTCTTCAGTTTCTTTCGTCAGTGTCATAATTTTCGAGTACAGACCCTTTTTATCCTTCGTTAAGTTTATTCATAGGTATTTAATTTTAATTTATTTGGGTGACTTTGGTTAATAAAGTAACATAGGTTTCAGATGTATACTTCCATAGTATGTCATCTATATATTGTATTGTGTGTTCACCACCCCGAGTCAAGTGTCATCCCCTCACCACTTATTCTACCACACCCTCACTACCTCCCCTCCCCTCCCCTCATTTCCATCTGATAGATAAAGGTGCTTCATTACAATTAAATACCTTTTTTGCAGCAAAAGAAATCATAGTGAGAAGACAACATACAGAATGAGAGAAAATGTTTTTTATATCAAAAAGAAGTGAAATGATCTTTATTCATAAATTACATAATCATATACATGCATGTATGTATACATATAACATGCACACATACATATGACAAAGGTTTCGTATCCAAAATATATGAAAAACTTCTATATGTCAATAATACAACAGAAGCCAATTTAACAACAGGTATAACTTGAATAGATAATTTTCTAAAATAGCTATAAATGTCCAGTAAGTACAAGAAGATATGTTAACATCATCAGTAAGTAGGAAAATGCAAATTAAAATTATTAAGAAGTACAACATCACATCTAGTATTACTAATATTATGATAGAAAAAAAAGAATAAGAAGGAGAAGAACAACAAGAATATGGAGAAATTTGAACTCTCTTACATTGCTAGTGGGAACGTAAAATGATGCAGCCTCTGTGGAAAATAATCCAGTGGATCCTTAAGAAGTTAAATCTAGAATTTCCATATTATCCAAAAATTATACTTATATTCAGAATCATTGATAACAGGGACTAAAAAAGATACTTGTACATCAGTTTCATAGCAGCATTATTCACACCAACCAAAAGGTAGAAACAATCTGTGTATCCTTAAAAATATAAATGGATAAAAAAATGTAGTATGTGTATACAACAGAATAACTTTCAGCCATGAAAAAGAGTGATGTTTGATACATGCTGTAGCATAGATGAACATTGAAAACAGTACTGAATTAAATAAGTCAGACACAAAAGAAAACTTTATGATTCTGCTTATTATAAATATCTAGAATAGACAAATTAATGGAGACACAAAGTAAATTAGAGGTTCAGGGGCTGGGGAGGAAGGAATGTGGAGCTATTGTGTAGTGGGTACAGAGTCTCTGTTGGTGGTAATAGAAAAATTGGAAATATATAGTAGTGATAGTTGCACACAACATTGTGAATGTAATTAATGTCACCTAATTGTACGCTTAAACATAGTTGAATTGTCATATTGCATTTTATACACATTTTATTTTATACACATTTTATTTTATATACAATTAAAAATACAACAAACAGACTTATCAGTTGAAGATGGCAAATTGAACATGTTTTAGTTTTGTCTCTCCTGAGCCTTTACCAAAATTATGATAAATAGATTATGTAGAAACCATACAGCCACAAGACCAATGGGAGAAGAGAAAACAGCAATGAAATTTTGAATGCTGAGCAGCAGAATGATGTGCAGCTACTAAAACAAACAAACCAACCCCACGGTGGGATTTACTGTTCTACCAGGAGAGTGAATGCCAAAGAAAGGAGAAAATCATAGAATTGTCTTGAGTATATAAGCTGCTCTTTCTCAAAAGCACACCATTTGGCAGAGAGAGAGGGAGAGAAAAAGGAAGACATTGAAAACCAGATTCTTAAACACATAACTTCAGAATACTACTCTAGATGCTCAACTACCTTAGGTTATTCAATTTCAGTGCTGGCGATTAGATCAGCATTCCAAATTTATTAATGGTGCCCTGAAATCTTAAAGGCATTGTATCTGTCCTGTTGACATTAATGATGGGGATGAGAATTACATCCTCTGAATTAGGCCCTCTCTCTTAGAAACATTTGGCCCTAAACATTATTTAGAGTGTGAATAGAGCAATATGTAGTGGCAGAAACATGGAGAGTTCTTGGTAAATATTAATTTGGGGTTGCACAAATGACTTCTCTCTCTTATATGTTTGGTGTTTAATTATTAACCATGGACCTGTTCTCCATAGGGTGATCCTTTCTTATTTGATCATTTATTTACAAAATATTTTTGAGTTTCTACTGTCTTAGCTTCAGTACTAATCAAAGCATAACTCTTCTCCAGAGGTTTACAGCTGATTTATGGATATTAGTATTGCTCACAAATAATTAAATACAATACAGATTGGGATCCTTTTAAACAAAGTAGTTTAAAGAATCTGTAGATAGAGTTCAGGTTTTGCTGGAGGAGTCAGGGAGGCTTCATGGATGGAAGGAAGAATTTGAGAGGGGTTTTAAAACTGAGGGCAAAATGGATACACATAGAGGAAAGACAGTGTAGACAAGGGTGCACCATTTAAGGCAGTTATGCCCAAATTTTGTATTTATAACTTATTCTTAAAAACTTAAATTTCAGTATTAAATTTGCAGGTTTTACACTGATCCACAAGTAGTTCATCCACAAATCAGTCTTTAGCACTTTGCCACTATTGAGTAGAGTTTTTGTTATCCTGAATATACTCTCATATAGCAATGTTTTGGCATGATTTAGCAAGTGTGTCATCTTGTGATGATGCCATTTTTTTTTTTTTTACTTCTTACTCTCAGCTTTCTATACTAAATGGCACCAGATGTTCCATCTGATAGACTTTATGGAAAATCATTTATCCTCACTTGAGAAAAAAATCAATTTTGTGCATTAATCAACATTTTATGACACAGGTTGAAGATCGTTGGTTACCCCATGTCACTCTGGCCCAACCATGGAGTGCTCTGGCATTAGAGAAGGCAACAAGAGAATAAACCACAGGGAAGTTTTGGTAATAATGTCTCTTCCAGCACACAGTGTAGGATCCATCAAATGAAATACTGAAAGGCCGCAGTCAAATAGCTCAGCTGGTTAGAATGTCTTCCTGATAGTCCAAGGTTGCAGGTTGGATCCCAGGTCAGGGCACATATGAGGTCTTTCCAGAAAAAGTCCAGCCATTGTTAATATAATGAGAACAGTTTGCATGACATCAGTGTAACCTGGCAGCCAAGGAGAGTGAACTGGAATGTGCATGCATGAACAATGACAACTTCATTGTAATACTCAATATGGACTGTAGATGCTGGTAAGTGTGCATGTGTACTGTGTGGCTGTCACATTCAAAATGACTGAGTGAGCAGAGCAACAAATCTGCATCATATTTTGTGTTAAGCTTGAACATTCCTCAGCAGAAACTATTCAGATGATTCAGAAGGCCACAGAAGCTATGGGCAATTGGTGATTCTCAGCTTCATCATGATAATGCACCTACTCATGCATCATGTCCCCTGCAGAGTTTTTTTGTGAAACGTAAATCACCCAGGTGACCCAGCCACACTACAGCCCAGATTTGGTGACCTGCAACTTCTGGCTTTTCCCAAAACTAAAATTGCCTTTAAAAGTAAAGATATTTCAGACTGTCAATGAGATTCAGGAAAATATGATGAGGCAGCTGATTGCAAGAACTATGTGAGATCCCCAGGTGTCTACTTTGAAGGGGACTGAGGCGTCATTGTCCTGTGTGCACGGTGTCTTGTATCTTGTGTCTTCAATAAATGTTTCTATTTTACAAGTACATGGCTGGGTACTTCCTGGACAAACCTGGTACAAGAATCAACTTAACAATGCATGAATAAGTGGAACAACAAATCAATGCTTCTCTCTTTCTCTCCCTCTCTCTTTCCCTCCATCCCTCCTTCCTTCCCTCGCTCATTAAAATCAATCAATAAAAATAAATATAATGAAATACTGAGAAATAACATTTGGAAGGAAAAGTATGACCAAATTGCCAAAGCACGTCTCTGTTATTCTGCAGGTTATATTAAACTCTATAGAGCCAGAGGGTTCCACAGTGTTACTCCAGAAATTATGTTTGTTGAGGTGGGAGAATTAGCAACTTCCACTCCTATTTCAAATCAGTTAGCTCAAGCTTTTTATTTAACCTATATTTTAAATGAACGGTGGTTTTGGTAAGAAAATTTTTAATAATTAGGCAGGCTATGAAGAACTAACATTTTTAGGAAGTTGAATACAAAATCAGTTTAGGAGAGGGAGAAAAAAGAGGGAGAGTGCAATTTATTGTGTAGATGATGCACTGGAAGTAAGTTTCAGGTGTCTTGTTAGGCATAATTATTAGGCCATTGTATGGTCACATCTGTAGTTCTTAGGCTTTGTCTATGAATATAGCCATATGAGTATGTACACAGATGGTTAAAATGAACATAGGAAAGTAGACAAAAATTATATGACAGGAAAAAGGGTTTGAGGAGAAAGTACAGTGAATACAATGTAGATAGTTATGGAGGGGGTTTTGAAACTGCAACATATTTTTTAAAGTTTTACATGGCATGTTTGAAGCCTTATTTGAAACCTGAGAATTTGTAATAGAGTAATAAATAAAGGCAGACTGGGGTTCTCAAAAGAGGGAGTGGAAAACCTCCAGTGAGCTCAGGTGTATACATTTATCCATAGCAGGATCTGTTTGTCATCCTCTGTTGCACACAGGACTGATGCCCCACCCTTGCCTCCTGTAGGCCCTGTACTGGTTAAAATTCTGCCCACTGCTGACCTCTGCTCAGAGTCATGACAATGGAATGTATACTGTGTGAGCAGCTTACTGACAAATTAATCCTATTGCTGCTTTCCTTGTGTAGTTGGGGGTGAGAAATTAATAATTATGACTAAAACTCTGTGTCCTGAAAGTTAGGCACATGGTTGAGGACATAAATGCATATTATTTTTTCTTGTTTTGTGGTCTGTAACTTTTCCTTTAAAAAGTCATATGTATTAAGCCTGAGGGAGTGTTCCTACAAAATATTTGTACGTTTTTGCTCATAAATATCTTGCCATCTCTCAAAATCATCCCATCAATTTACTGACCTATATTTTCAGTTGCTGTATCTTTAGTCTGTTTCTGGATTTGTACTATCCATGTGGCTGAGTTGCAGGTACTTTGCAAAGTAAATAGCTGTTTTCTGGATTAAATGAGCAGTATATATTTTCAGATTTGACGATATCTATCATCTCTATCTAGAAATTGAGTTCAAGTATTTTTTCCCCAGTCAGGTATTATTCAAAAATGCTATATGTATGAAAAATAATCAGGTTGATAGATAACTACATTGTGATGTGTTTTTATAAAACTTCTCTATTTCAATTTGTTCATAGTTAAAATCCTTTTTATAAATATATTTCCAGGGCATGAGTGTGCTAATATGAATATTTTCTGATAAGATTTTTGCAACCTAGTCTCCTTACTCTTCCTCACTTGCTGTGGCTGTCATTTGGAGAAATATCAGTGGGTTAGCTAATGTTGGACTGCACAAATTTTGAGACCAAATATTTAGCTGTTATTAATGTGTGTATTGTTTCTCCTTAAGTTTTTATGTCTTCTTGTAAGATTATCCTGCATGCTTATTAATAGATGATTCAGCCTAAGCTGAGCAAGTAGTTCTACTCAAATTTCCACATTCCATATGAAGTGGATGCACTAGTATTCTCCTTTTCTTTTCTGCTTATGTCTTTACTGCTCTACTTTCACTAAAACTTTTGTGGGAGACCCTTAGTTTCTTGCCTTTCTTTCTCCCTACTTATTCCTTCTTTCACATTGCTGCCCACTCCCTGTTTGCAGAATTCTCTTCAACCGTTCTTACTGGTGTTTGCACACAGGAGCCATGCTGCATTCCCAGGCTCCTTTAGACAGAAATGCACACACACACACACAGCAGGAGCAAAAACCAGTGATGATGTTGGTTTCAGCAAGTTATCTGACACTTGACTACTACTGGCATAAGAACAGTTTGGTTAATTGTATTAATGACCCAGATCTTCAGCCCTCCTTGCACTAATGTCTACTGTGATGTGACTTGGTGATTTGAGCATTAGCTTTAAGCCTTAGTGTTTGCTTGTCATATGAGTCATGGCTATCACAGAGACAAGGGTGTGCCTACAATAGTCCACTAGTTCCAGGATAAAAATAGGGGTACACGGGGCAGAGCTGCCACAGATAAGGTTCACCAGCCAATCCTAGGACAGATTCAAGCCACAGGTAGATGCACAACTGAACCAAACAGATCAACTGATCCAGCCAATGCATAGATGAGTGAACTATAATAACACATTATTGCTGTTATAGATTTGGGGTGGGTTTCTTATGCCACAATATCTAACCAATGTAGATAGCATATGAAAAAGTCAGTGCAAGATGACAAAATGTTCTCAAACAAAACAGTTTAACTGAGGCTTTGATATAAAAGGCTGTGGTGGTAAGAGGTGATGCTATAGAGATGCATTATCATCAGTTCATTAAATGCCTTAATATGCATCTTTGGACATGAGCATCAAAACAGTTTTAACCTATGTATTGGCCATCTGTATGTCCTCTGCAGAAGAGCCTATTCAGGCCTTTGGCCCAACTTTTAATTGAGTTATTTTTTCTTGTCGAGTTGTGTAAATTCTTTAAAAATTTTGAATATTAACTCCTTATCAGATCTATCATTAGTGACTATATTCTCCCTTTCAGTGGGCTGTCTTTTCATTTGGCTGATGGTTTCCTTAGCTGTGTAAAAGCTTTTTAGTTTGAAATAGTTCTATTTATTTACTTTTCCTTTTGTTTTCCTTACCTGAGGATATACATCAGAAAAAAATATTCTATGAGAAACAGTCAAGATTTTTTTGCTTATGTAAATTAAGAAATGTAAATTAAAAACCACAATGAGAAATGACCTCACACCTGTCAGAATGTCTATCATCAATAAAAGAACAAACGTTGGTGAGAATGTGGAAAAAAGGAAACCCTCATGCACTTTTGGTGTGAATGCAAATTGGTGCAGTCACTGTGGGAAACATAATGGAGTTTCCTCAAAAAATTTAAGTTGTATGCTTGTTTGTTTTGTTGATTAGGTTCTACTTATAAGCAAGATCATATGGTATTTGTCTTTCACTGCCTGTCTTATTTCACTTAGCATAATGCTCTCCAGAAACCTAATCAACAAAACAAGCAAGCAATATAACCAGAGACATTGAAATAAAGAACAAAAGGATAGTAACGGGAGGAGGGGGGGAGCAAGTAACAGGGTGGGCAGGGGGGAAGGGTCATCAAGGAACAAGTAGGAAGAACACATGGACAAAGCCAAAGGAAGGTAGGATCAAAGGTGGGATGTGGGCTGGAAGGGGTGGAGGGAGAGTAGTGGGGGAAAATGGAGACAACTGTACTTGAACAACAATAAGAAAAGAAAAAGAAAAAAAAAAGAAAAGAAAATGAAAGTGGGACTGCCTTATGGCCCATCAAGTCCACTTCTGGGAGTATATTGAAAGAAACCTGAAACACTGATATGAAAGGATATATGGAATCCAATGTTCATTTTTTTGGTGTGTGTGTTGGCTGTGGTCATTTTTCTAAAGTATATGTTATTGATTATGCTCTTACAGTTGTCCCATTTTTTTCTCCCCTTTATTCCTCTCCACCCTTCCACCAGCATCTTCCCCACTTAGTTCATGTCTATGGATCGTATATATAATAAGTTCTTTGGCTTCTCTATTTACTATACTATTTTTAACATCCCCCTGTCTATTTTGTACTTACCATTTGTGCCTTTTATTTCCTGTACCCTTTTCCCACATTCTTCCCCCTCCTCCTCCCTGCTAATAACACTCCATGTGATCTCCATTTCTGTGATTCTGTTCCTGTTCTAGTTTTTGCGTAGTGTTTTTTTAAGGTTCAGTTGTTGATAGTTGTGACTTTGTTGTCATTTTACTTTTCATATTTTTGATCATCTTTGTTTTCTTAGATAAGTCACTTTAACATTTCATATAATAAGGGCTTGGTGATGATGAGCTCCTTTAATTTGACCTTATCTGGGAAGCACTTCTCTTCCCTTTCATTCTAAATGATAGCTTTGCTGGATAGAGTAATCTTAGATGTAGTTCCTTGCCTTTCATGACTTGGAATACTTCTTTCCAACCCCTTCTTGTGTGCCAGATTTCTTTTGAGAAATCAGCTGACAGTCTTATGGGCACTCCTTGGTAGGTAACTCTCTCCTTTTCTCTTGCTGCATTTAACATTCTCTCCTTATCTTTAATCTTGGGTAATGTAATCATGATGTGCTTTGGTATATGATTCCTTGGATCCAACTTCTTTGGGACTCTCTGAGCTTCCTGGACTTCCTGGAAGTCTATTTCCTTTTCCAGATTAGGGAAGTTCTTCATTACTTGTTCAAATAAGTTTTCAATTTCTTGCTCTTCCTCTTCTTCTGGCACCCCTATGATTCAGATTTTGGAACATTTAAAGTTGTCCTGGAGGTTCCTCATTCTTTTGAATCTTGTTTCTTCATTCTGTTCTGGTTGAATGTTTATTTTTTCCTTCTGCTCCAAATCATTGATTTGAATCCTGGTTTCCTTCCCTTCACTCTTAGTTCCCTGTATATTTTCCTTAATTTCACTTTTCATAGCCTCCACTTTTTCCTCTATTTTATGACTATACTCAACCATTTCTGTGAGCATACTGGTTACCAGTGCTTTGAACTCTGCATCTGATAGGTTGGCTATCTCTTCATCGCTTAGTTCTATTTTTGGAGTTTTGATCTCTTCTTTCATTGGGGCCATATTTCTTTGTCTTAGCACAGCTGTTACATAGTAAGGGGTGGAGGCTTAGGTATTCACCAAGGTGGGGCAACCCTTTTTGCTTTACTGTGGTACTGTTTGTGGAGAAGGGGTCAGAGAGGGAACAATGCTGTTTGCTCAGCTCTCACCCAGCTTTCAGTCACTTCCGCCACTACCCACAAGCAAATTGGGTCCTTCTGGTGTTGATTCCTGTGTGGGCAGGCTTGTGTACATTCTAGGATCCTGTAGGTCTCCAACAACCTCTTCCATGAGGCTGGGAGTTTCTCCTACCACTGCAACCCCCACAGATTTTTACAGCCAGAGGTTTTGAGGCTTTATTTTCTTGCTCTGGAGTCCTGGATTGCATGGTCTGTCTTGCATGCTAATGTGGGATCCGCTGGTCTGCCAGCAGCCCCCTTGTCTGCCCCAGTCCACCAGTTGCCCCCTTGATGCCCTGGCTGCCTGTCTCCACCATTCTACCAATCTGAATGAATGTTTCTTCTTTAACTCCTTGGTTGTCAGACTTCCATACAATTCAATTTTCTGGCAGTTCTGGTTATTTTTCATTTTTAAATTTGTTGTTGTCTTTCTTTTGGTTGTGCAAGGAAGCAAAATGTATCTACCTACACCTCCATCTTTGCTGGAAGTCCGCACTCCTATGTTCATTTCAGCATTACTTACAATAGCCAAGATTTGGAAGCAGCTCAAATGCCCATCATTACATGAGTGAATAAAAAATTGTGGTACATTTACACAATGGAATTCTACTCAGCTATAAAAAAAAGTAGATATTATCTTTTGTGACAGTATGGATAGACCTGGAGAATTATACTAAATGAAATAAACCAGTCAGAGAAAGATAAATACCATATAATTTCACTTATATGTGGAATCTAATGAACAAAATAAACTATCAAACAAAATAGAAGCAGATTCATAGATAACGAAAATAGACTGACAGCTGTCAGATGGGATAGGTAATGAGGCACTGGGTGAAAAGGTGAAGAGATAAGTAAGAATAAAATAAAATATAAAATAAAATAAATAAGATAAAACAGACAATAGTATGGTGATTGCCAGATGGAAAGGGGGTTGTGGGAGGCAGAAGAGGGCAAAGGTGGGAGATATATGGTGGCAGAAAGAGACGTGACTTTGAGTGGTGAGCACTGATGTGGTATGCAAGTGATGTATTATAGATTTGTACACTTGAAACCTTTATGGTTTTACTAACTGATGTCAAACCAATACATTAATTAAAAAAAAATTTCCACCTATTCCAAATAGGATTAGTCGAAGGAACAATCAGAGAAGATTTACACTGCTTAGCCCCATCCTTCTGTCCAACAATTTCTCCCTAATCTAGTTCTGTAAGAATTGTTTTTTCTGGACTTGGTAGATAATGTGTGCCAGCCCTCCTCCTCCATCCTATGGGGACACCATCAGTCAAACTCTCTTCTTTGCTGAGTCAGAAGGTCTTAATTCTCTTGCCTCAAAATCACCTTTTCTTTAATCTCAGAGTTTCAAACTCTGTCCATCAATGACCAGCTCAAGTGTTTCCTCCTCATTGAGACTTCCATGATTTCTTCCACCAGTTCTACCATTTTCTTCTTGAATCAGCTATCATGCTTTATTTCTGAATTCGTGAAATATCACATAACATTTATTTACCTCTCTTGTTTCCCATATAAAACCTAAGCTTTTAGAGAGCCATCTTACATTTTTTAAACCCCCGCAAGCATCTGTATTCATGCACTGAATATATTAGATAACCCACAAATGTTTGTTAGAAGCATAAATTACAAATTTTAAAATGTTACAACTATTTCTTAACTCTTGCTTTTGGCAAGAACAGTTGAAGATATTTTCTAATTTGTATGCAAATGTATGATATGATTCTGCCTATGTTTAGATGCTTCCTAAATGGTGACTAATTAATTTCTCTTCTAAAATGTACCTGACAAGAATTTACAAGGGAGAAAGAAAAACATGAGAAAATTCCCTATTTGCAGTATGGAAAAAAGCAGATGTTAATCTTTACAGGTGGATAGTTTTCTTTCACTCTGATCCAAGAAAGTCAAAGTACTGATGCCCCAGACCCAGATTTTGGGGTCCATTCTCTTTCTCTCTCTTTTTTAAAGATTTTATTTATTTATTTTTAGTGAGGGAAGGGAGGGAGAAAGAGAGAGAGAGAGAGAGACATCAATGTACAGTTGCTGGGGGCAGTGGCTTGCAACCCAGTCAGGTGCCCTGACTGGGGATCAAACCTGCGATGCTTTGGTTTGCAGCCTGCGCTCAATCCACTGAGCTACACCAGCCAGGACCCTTTCTCTTTTTATTAATGGGCCCTAGAAATACATTAGCCTAGAATGCTGAAGGTGAGTTTCCTATGAAACCCATAGTTTTTATTTGTTCAGCTTAAAATGAAGAAATTAGTAACCTTATCTCTTTCACACTAATTCAGACTATTTTATTGAATCAGAAAGGAAAATTAAAATTTAACCATCACAATTCTAACACCAAGTACATTTGATAAAATAAATTAGATGGGTACCCTGATATCTGGGTAATCACTTTATCGCTTGGGTGCCTCATGTATACAAAAAAATTATATTAAAGGAAGCAAGATATCATTGGCAAATATTTTCTCCTATTCAGTGGGTTGTTTGTTCATTTTGTTGATGGTTTCCTTTGCTGTGCAAAAGCTTTTTAGTTTGAAGTAGTCCCATTTGTTTATTTTTTTCTTTTCTTTCCCTTGCCTGGGTTAGATATATCATAAAAAATATTTCTACAAGAAATGTCTGTTATTCTACTGCCTATGTTTCCTTCTAGAATTTTTATGACTTTAAGTCTAACATGTAAGCCTTTAGTCCATTTTGAGTTTATTCTTGTGCATGGTGTAAAAAGGTGGTCTAGTTTCATTTTTGCATGTCTCTGGGCAATTTTTCCAACACTATTTATTTAATAGACTGTTTTTAGCCCATTTCATGTTCTCAAGTGAAATAAGCCAGTCACAGAAAAACAAGTATCATATGATTTCACTTATATGTGGAATCTAATGAACAAAATAACCTAACAAATAAAATATAAACAGCCTCATAGATACAGAGGGCAATATGGCAGCTGTTGGAGTGGAGGAGGTGGGGGATGCTGGGTGAGAATCAGACAAACAAACAAACAAAAATTGCTGTGTAGTCACAACAGAATGGTGACTACCAGAGGGAAAGAGGGGTGAGGGAGGTAGTCATAAATGCTGATGGAAGGGGGGATAAATGGTGATGGAAGAAGAAATAACTTGGGATGGTAAACAAACAATACAATGTGCAGATGATGTATTATATGATTGTATTCCTGAAACCTGTATAGTTTTATTAGCCAAAAGAGGGAGAGAAGGAAGGAAAAATTTCCTGTTGATGAATGTTTAATATTCTTGAATGAGCCCTGACTTGAGACATTAAAAGAATTGTATTTGATTTTGAGATTCTTTCAGAAATTTTCAACTATTTCTTAACTTTGGGAATTGCTTATAGTCAAGTCAACTCTAAGAAGAACTGTGGGTTTTACTAAAAAATGTTTGTGGTAGGAATTATGTTCTCCCATCTAAGTTCCACACATCCTCACGGACAGTATACACCCAAGTAATACTGTGACTTTTCAGGAATATCATTTTAGTAGTTCAAATCTTTTAATATATAATAATTGATATAAGTTACCTTTATAGTGTTAGGAATATTGAAAGTCACAAACTGTTCCTTTGATATTGTTTTAATAATATTTAAATCTCTAAAGAAAGCAATGACATTTGCCTTAGGGATATCCCATAACTCAAAAATGTATTACTTACTCATGGAGATTTAAGTTTCTCTGGGTGTCATTTTTTTATTGTTGGGATGGCCTTATTATGAGTAAATTGTCAAAACAACCAAACTCTTTAAATTATTTTATTCTTGAAGATGTCTTGCAGAAATGATAGATTTGTAGCTTGGCTCTGACTGGCGCATTCACCCTGAACCTTCTCTCCATCTAATTTTCAGGCTGATGCCTTAGTGCTCTTGGATATTTTCAATTTTACACACTGAAAATTTTACATAAGGAATGAAATATCCTCTATATATACTGAAGGCTAATTCTATAAACTCTTTCCTTGTGTGGAGGAATTGCTGGTTGATTATAAAAGGGGATCAGAATCCCCTAAAAAAGTGAAAATAAATTAGTTTTCAAAAATGTTCACCAGAGATTTCTTTTTTGGAAATCTTAGGGCAACTATTGCCAATTGAACTTTTTCTAATAACATATTTTTTAAAAAATTTAGTTTCTTTTTTATTTTTATTTTGTTTTACTTATTTTTTTGTTGTTCAAGTACAGTTGTCTGCCTTTTCTCCCCCGCTCTCCCCCACCACCCCAGCAGTCCCCACCTCTCTCCCCTGATCCCACCTATGTTGGTTTTGTCCATGTGTCCTTTATAGTTTTCCCTTCACCCTTTCCCCCCATTATCCCCTCCCACCTCCCCTCTGGTTACTGTCAGTTTGCTCTTTATTTCATTATCTCTGGTTATATTTTGCTTGCTTGTTTGTTTTGTTGATTAGGTTCCACTTAAAGGTGAGATCATGTGGTATTTGTTTCTACTGCCTGGCTTATTTCACTTAGCTAATAACATCTTAGAATGCAAGGATCTTCTTTTCTTCCCAAAACATATCTGTATCGGTTTGTATTCATTTGGGCATGATATTAGTCAAAATTTACTAATGTAAGAGTCCTAACTATGAAGAAAGGATTCAGTATGTTGGGCACAGTTACAAGATGCCTTTAGCACTGGGGGAAAAAAAACAACAAGATCAGAGTTCTTTATAGTGAAATTATGTATTTCAAAGATTTTGAACAATGCCAGTACAGCATGCCTGAGGCCAGCAAGCAAAGACCTTGTTTGCTTGGGGCTGCTAAAACATCTGGGTTATGCATATCAATCTTTGGCTAATCTCTTCACCTTCTCCCATTCAGTCCCCCCTTCCTCTTGCCTCTGATAGCTGTCAGTCTGTTCTGTGTATCCATGCTCTGTTTCTCTCTGTTTCCTGATCCAGGAGCTGACTGAAGATCCTACAGTGCTTTTCATCATCTTGTCCTCATGTGTCTTCAGTTTCCTCCACTGCAGTCTGCGGCAGCTGTCTCATTGTCCCTTCTCTTGCATGACCTTGATATTTTTTAACAGTATTGTTCAGTTTGTGGAATTTACCTAGTTAGGGTTTTCCTGCTGCTTTCTTTTGGCTAGGTTGAGCTTATGAACTATGTTAAAGGATACTACAAAGTCGTGTTCCATTTCTATGCTTATTTCAGGAGCACATAATATCAATACATGTATATTGCTGGCAATGTTGACTTTTATTCTTTGGTTATGGTGGTTTCTCACAGGGTTCTCCACTGTAAAATTACTATTTGAGGAGAGATACATTTGAAACTATGCAATATCCCGAAAGTGGAGTCACTCAACATTCTAATTTCTTTTCAATGTCACCTCATCCACTGACTGAGAAATGTGATCCTAAAGGTACCTCGGATGAAGATGTAGAAGCAGCCTTGCCCCTTGGCCATCCCCAGTGAGATATGGCCATGGTGTTTTCTTCTGTGTTCTCTCATCTTAGAACAGACACTTAAATAGTTTTGTAAACTATTTTTACTTGCTGTGAACCTTAATCAATAAAACTCTCATTTAAATTAAGAACATTGAGTAACCAGCCGATAAGTGTGTGAATAATAGGAACAGTTCATAGAAAAGCAAAATTCATTTGGATTTAAATATACATGAATACTTTTCTTAGCTCTGCCAATTGTAAGAAGTACATTAGCCACAACAAAAAAAACACATTAACATATAAGTAAAAATGCGTCTATTTTTACATTCTACATTTTATAAATTTTAAGATGCATAATCATTACATGTTTACATCTTTGAAATTAACTTGTATCTTACCATTATAGCCTCAAAGACACAGTGAAGTATTATAGTGGAGTCTTTGGTTTATGTAGCAATACTTAAATGAAATTAGCAAGTTTGTGAGGCTGACTGTCATCAGTATGAAAAGAAACTTCTTTGTTTTTCCCATTGAATTGATGCAAACAGAATAGTACTGCTGCAGCAACAACCCACCCCGAAATCTCAGTGTTTAACACACACAGAAAGTGCCTATTTTTCCCCAACCCTATATATTCCTTTTAGGTCATCAAGGATCTCTCTGCTTACCAGGTTTTTAGGGACTCAGAGGGATGCGTGCCATCTGGGCATCTGGGCAGGAACTTCTGCCACACATTGGCTGTTAAAGCATTGAACATAGGTCACATATGCCTGTAAACTCACCTCGCTCTGACTCAGGGAGGTAATGAAAGTGGGGAAGCCTGTAGTGAGTAGATGTGACCGGGGGAGTGGTGGCCTGGAGAGAAGACACCGCACTGGAAGGGAGTTTGAACAAGTCTAGCAGATTGTTACCTTGAGAAATAGGGTTCAGTGGATGCTCATTGTGATTTTTCAAAGCAACCCTAAGATGTTTGTGTTTTTGAAAAATGTCTTGATTTCAAAATGTCAACAACTAATTTAAAAGTGTTTATAGACCATATATAATGTGTGAATGCCCAATCTAGTATTCGGCCTATAGCAAGAAGAACAGATAATGAGAATTCAGCGAAGACCAGAATTTGAAACAAAAAAATGATCTTAAGACCTTAAGACCTCAGAGATTTTCAGAAAACAGATGGTCCTGGACATTCTAGAGGGTGTGCAATGGGATCTGAAGCTAATCTGAGCTTAACAATAAATAAAAGAAGAATCCCAAGAAACATAAATTCACACCTAATGGTGCCCATCTGTGTTTTACATCTTTTTGTCTGATAAAAGATACTTATTGAGTAATTTTCTATGAGACACTTAAGTGTGTGGATCAGTGTCTGAAACAGTAGTCCCTATTCTCCATCAGCTCTAGATATATAACGGGACTTGTGGGCAAGCATTTGATACATGAATAGAGTAACAGACGCATCACAGGTGGCGTATATTTTCAGTGAACAGGGGTTTAAAAATCTCAGAAAACTACAACTGTGAACTTTGGTTCATAAGGATGACTAGTGTACCCTTTTTTGACATCTAATATTTTGGGTTGGAATGATATATTGGTAATCATTTTGCACAGCCTCTGACAGAAGTGTTAGATTTCAATCGTCAACTTCAATAAGATCAGATGCGAGTGCATTCGATGAATGACTCCCGCCTCTCGGAGAGCAGATGTCTTACAAGTCATTATTCTTCAGAGAATGTTGACAACATAGGTTGAGGAGAATCTGAAATGAATGTTGTTACAAGTTTTTAGCTTTTTGGAAACACTTTCTGAGGTAAAATTTAATTTAATATCATAGAATGATTTCTAGGACATTCGGATAATATCTCTGTGTATGCTTCAAGTTTTTCACCTGCCAGGAGGATTTCAAATAAGCAGCCTCTCACACCTTCCCCATCATTTATCAACATGGGGAAATCAGTGGTGTTTTCCTTTCTGAGAGCCCTGGCTTATGTTACTTCAGAGTGATTTGGGAAGAACTAAAATTTGATTTTTAAAGTATTCAGCTTTCTTGAGATGTGTGAGATTTGAATATGACCAACCTAGTTATTTTATCATCATTATTACTATGCTACTACTGCTAATTACCCAACTTTTTAAGCTGAACTTTGACTATTCAGTATGTATCTACTCAGCAGGTTGCAAACCTCCTTTGCTGTTCTTTCTATCCTCATTCACCCCTGAGGACTTTTGTGTTCCTAGTAATTGAAGGTTGAGGAAAGGAAATTCATATGACAGTGTTATTATTAAAACTGTTGTATACACTGTGACTAAAGGAAAAAAATCACAATAGCCATCTTTGTATACGCACATACATCAAAAGGAATTCTAAGCTTAACTAAAAAATAAATGCCATTATATGCAGTCATAACCAATTTACTTGTCTATTAGAAATCCAACCATATTGCTGAAGGTTTTCATCATATATTCGTAACAAGATTTGCTCTTGGTAAATTTTGGAAGTTTATCAGCAGATCTGGCTGTCATTATTATAATCATAATTATAGTATTATAATTATATAAAATAGCTAAACACATGCAAAATACATGGTATGTTTAATTTCTAATCGTAAGTTTTATTTAAGTGGTGTTTGTTTTACTTAAGTGGTATTTTTAAATATGAATAAATAAATATGGTATTTTTTGGTAATAGGTATTCTTTGATATAATTATTGACCTATTTGATGTTTTAATCAATATTTTCAGTTAAGCCTAACAGTCCAAAATAACATGCACGTACACACACACAGCTGAACCATACGAAGTTGCCAGTATTTAACTGCTCTTTACCTGGAAATGGGCACTTTCATGTGGTTCAAGCTGATATGCAAATATCTGCTAGATGAAAATTATGTAACTGTTTTGAGAGATCTGCTCTTAAGAAAGCCAGCCATTTCTCAGACAGGGGATGAGTTCTTTAGAAGCTGTAAAAACTAAACTCTCTTGAAGAAAAGGACTTCTGATAGTTCATGAAATACTACGGTTGTACCAGTGCGCTATAGAAAAAGTAGAGGTGAATGGGAGGGGAAATTTTTTAAATCTGATATGGAAGAATGTGCAGTTGATGTTGAAATTCTTGTGAGTATTCCTTTGAGATTGTTTTTAAAATCCTGCTCCATGGAAACAACTGCTTATCGGTCCCTTCCGTCCCAGTTCAACACTGAATTGAAGGCAAGGTCTCATTACTGTGCCCACTGGTAACTTTCAAAACGTCCCTCTGAAGCCTTTTCCAAGAAACATCATTAAAGATTCAATACACAAATAAGTCATCTCATTTGTCCCCAAGTGGTGTGCGTGCATCTGCAATTCCAAACAAACCATGCTCGGATCGCACTTCACAAGCAGATGTGGAAGATGTAGGACCAACTGGACAGTCTAGGAAACTCAACTTTGGTTTAAGGAAATAACCAGAAAACCAAATACCTTTCCCTGCTTCAAATAATTCACCATCCTCAGATGGTGGTAATGTATACAGAGTACTTGTAAGTAGAAAGAGACAGTAAACATCCATTAATAAATCCTCTTCTTTTTAATTCTTTTCAAATGTGGTTCCTTATCCTTTATCTGGCCTTTTAAGTAAGTTGATTATAATAATTCCTGTGTGCCCTTCTGTAATGCAGTGATGAGCCTATGAATGCATGCTCATGAAATTATGAAAAAGATAGTGAATTGGAAAGTAATTACAAAATAGGCAGAAAAACACACAGGAAAGTGAGGATAATGGGAGGCTAAACATACTCAAAACAAAATAAAACAAAAAAGCCAAATCCCTTCTCAGCTGGTAGTGTTCAAAATCCATCCTTGTAATTAAAAAATCAGTACCATATAGGCTGATGAAAAAGCTTTGGTCCATGCTAAATGACTGCTGTGAATACCAAAGAGACTTTTGCTTACTGTATCAAATGGAACACTCTGGAGCTCTTGTGCATACAATGCAGTCTAATGTGTCACAGAGTGAGCCATACAAGTAGTCCTGGTTAGGCTAAACACTATGGCAGAGGTATTGAATTAGTAGGAAATGAAGTATTAAAAAGAAAAACTTTTTAGAAAGAGCTTAATGAAAGCAATATAGTAAAGAAAGAAGAAACAAATTTTTAGGGGAATCTTATTTGGGTTTTCCAAAATTTAAAAACTCACCCTGTAAACTTCACTGGAAACAAAAGTTCAGTAAGCATATGTTGTGGTCACATTGTCTGACAGGCATAGGATTAGTTGCTGGTTTCTGCCTTTAACAAGCACATCATCTAAAGAGGAGACAGAAGTAAACCGATCATTACAATACACTGTAATAAACGTAGTATAGAAACACAAAGTACTAGAAAATGCATAGTGGAGCAAAATCAAAGAAGTTGAGTGAGTCAGGGTAGTTTCTTAGAGTGGTCACATTGAACCTGAATCTTGAAATGTGTTTTGGAACTAGCCAGGTGGAAAAGGTGTTGGGAGAGACAAAAGAAAAAGTGTGTTCAGAAACCATGGAATGTTTGTTGAACTGCATGTAGTCTCTGTAGCTGGATTGAAGAGTATGGATGGAGGAATATAAATGAACCTCCTCTAGCTACCAACTGCCGCACAACCACCCCATGTTGTTAGAATGTCAGTACACAGCCCTGTCAGTTCTCCTCTTAAAAGACCTGAACAGCCTCATCTCTGGCTAAGCCCTACCAAGCACTGAGTACTTGCCAAAGAGGAAGAATACCTACCCACTTAGCATGCTGCAGGCTGGCAAGTCGACTTTTGTAATCTCTTTAGTCCTTCATTCAGAGAATCTTCTTGTATTTCTAGGAGGAGGACGAGGAAGACCATTCTCTATCCCGGTCTCATTATGATTCTTGTCTTGTTGCATACGCAAAGTTGCTCTAAATAGGGATACAAAAGGGAAGGTGGTAAGGAGAAGGGTTGTACAGACAATACAATTTAAGAGTTATTTATTTGGGGGTGGGGGAGAGGTATTTAAAAATGAACTAAGTTCTAAGAATTGACTTTATTTGCAATGTTATTGGAGTTCTCAAACTAAATGTAGCTATTAGGAAATTAAGTTAGATGGGTTATAATTAGACTTAGGTGAAATATGTATATGGAAATGCCCTTGGGAAAAAATATGTGCAACAATTTTGACTTGATTACTGTTATTGGGATTAATTTTTGGTTAATTGAAATTTTATTGTATTGCTATAAGCAAAGCTGAAAATTGGTAAATCTTAATGACCTGAAACTCAACCATCTTGAACCTTCACTGAACCTTCAGTTCTGCATTCTTTCATAAACAAGAGGTAAAAATAAAAAATGAAACAATCTCCTAACACAGATTTATTCAAAAGGTCAAGGTTTATGTGTGGTCAATTATGCCTAGTCTCTAAGGATGTTAATATGTATATTTGCAGAGGGAAATAAAGTTAATTAGTTTTGCTCAGGATGACTTTGCACTGTTCTGAAATTTTAGTAATGAAAGGTTATATTTTATTTAATTACAGCACAGAGATAAAGTATAATACTGCAGAAGACTAAATCCTGTGTATATGTATATTCTTGTTTTTGAAGACTACCAGTCAAAAGTAATTCTTCTACCTAAGTTCTTATTATATCATTTTTCTGTTTAATATAGTGCTTACTATATGCTAGACAAATGTTTGATATTAGCACAATGCAAATAACATAATTTGCAACATATTTTGCAAATAAGGCAACTGAGACCCAAATAATTTGAGTAACTTGACTTAAAACAATTAGCTGGCTGGAAAATAGTGAGTCTGGGATAGAAACCCATGCAGCCTGCCTTGAGTCTGTGCTCTTACTACTCAGAAACATATTATGCAATAATAGAGACATATCTTATACTGCAAAAGGTTCAAAAATACATTTTCAGGAAAATGCACCAGGAGATACCAGGTTGAAAGTTGCTAGGTGAACACAGCTTCTTGAATCTCACATATTTCCTCAGGGAGACATTGGTGTTGATGGCAATTTGTCTCAACAGGGTGAGGTCCCTCCAGATTGGCAAATCCATGGGTGAGAGCTTACCAGACTTTTAACTTCAAAACACCTCACTGGAAAATCCCAAGAAAGCTACTTTATATGGTTGCTAAACTTGGTATTTGCAAATTCAACCTCTGCTAATATTTGTATTCCAGGTACAATTTTATTTTATGTACCAAATGTGATTTTTGTATTATATACTTTGTTAATTTACCCTAGATGATATTTATTGTAAAATATTTTGTATACTACTAAGAAGAAATGTAACCTTCATTTCTTCCCTTATATTTTTCTGTATTCAGTGAGTTCTTTAAGCATCCTTATCACCAGTGTTTCAAATTCTGCATCTGATAGTTTGGTTATCTAAATGAAATAAAGAAAAATCTACAGGGAACCAAGAGTGCAGAGGGTGAAGCTGAGATTCAAATCAATGATTCAGAACACAAGGAAGGAAAAAGCATTCAATCAGAACAGCAGGAAGAAAAAAGATTTAAAAAAATAATGATAGGCTTATGACCCTCTGGGACAACTTTAAATGTACCAACATCCAAATCATAGTGGTACCAGAAGGAAAAGAGGAAGAGAAAGAAATTGAAAACTTATTTGAAAAAATAATGAAAGAAAACTTCCTTAATTTGGTGAAGGAAATAGACATACAAGTCCAGGAAGCACAGAGAGTCCCAAATAAGATGAACCCAAAGAGGACCATACCAAGATACATTATAACTAAAATGCCAATGATTAAAGATAAGGAGACAATCTTAAAAGCAGCAAGAGAAAAGCAGACAGTTACCTAGAAAGGAGTTCCCATAAAACTGTCAGCTGATTTCTCAAAAGAAACTTTGTAGGCTAGAAGGTAATGGCAATCAGTATTCAAAGTGATAAAAAGCAAGGACCTATATCCAAGATTACTCTATGCAGCATAGCTGTCATTTAGAATCAAAGTGCAAATAAAGTGCTTCCCAAACAAAGCAAAATTAAAGGAATTCATCATCACCAAGCCATTATTATATGAAATGCTAAAGGAAATTATGTAAGAAAAATAAGATAAAAATGATAAACATTAAAATGGCAATAAATTTACAACTATCAATAATTGAATCCAAATAAACTAAGCAAACAAACAGAACAGGAACAGAATTATTGATATGGAGATCATTTGGAGAGTTATCAGCTGGGAGGGGGAAAGGGGAAAATTGGAGAAAAAGTGCAAGGATTGAAAATCATAATTGGTAGATACAAAATAGGGGAATGTTAAGAATAGTATAAATGGAGAAGTCAAAGAACTTACATGCACAACCCATGGACAAGAACTACAGTAGGGTATTGCTGGAAGGGAGGGTGCTACCAGGCAGAGGGGGGCAAAGGGTACAAAATTGGGACAACTGTAATAGCATAATCAATAAAATATATTTTTTGAAAAAGGAAATGATACCAACTAATTAATAATACATATTAGTCTTATCACTTATAATTTTTACATTAAACTTACAGAAAAAAGGTTAATCATATGCCACATCTGCACATACATAAAACAAAAAATATTCTAATTAAGGTATTTCTAAAACTTGTACATTTTGAAGTTGAATCCTTTGAGCCACTTTTTTTCTCTTGCAATTTTATTTTGTATTAATTTCAGGTGAACAGTTTAGTGGTTAGACAATCATACACTTCACATAGTGTTCCCCTTGATATTTCCAGTACACCAATTGGCACCGTGCATTGCTATTGCAATATTCAAAGTCAATGACAACATATTTGTGCACACAGAATCATTCTCTGTGCCATTAAGAACATTGAAGATTTAGCGTGTTTAAAAGATAGCCCATTTGACTGTTCTCTGGCAGTTACGAAACAACAATTTTACAATATGAGATCTGTCCAGAAGGTATCCAGCCATGTTATATGAAAAACAGAGACATTTGTTGAAGATACAAGATACAGAAACATTGTACATAAGACAATGACTCATAAGCCCATAAGCCCCCTTCAGAGTAGGTACCTTGGGACCTCATACAGTTCTTCCAATCACCGTCAGCTGCCCTGTTGTATTTTTCTGAATCTCATTGACCATCTGCATCTCTTATCTCTCAAAGGTGATTTTAGTTTCGTGAAAAGCCAGAAGTCTCAGGGCATCAAATCTGAGCTGTAGAAGGCTGATTTGATGTTTCACAACAAAACTGGGCACGAGACATGTTGCATGAGTGGGCATGTTGTCCTGATGAAACTGCCAATCACCAGTTGCCCGTAGCTGTGGCCTTCTGAATCATCCAAATAGTTTCTGCAGAGGAATGTTCAAGCTTTAATGTAAAATTTGATGCAGGGTCATTGCTCTACTCTCTGTCATTTTGAATGTGATGGCCACACAATGCACATGCTCACTCAATGGCATCTACTGCCCCCACTGACTAGCACAGTGAAGTCATCATTGTTCACCCATGCACATTCCAGTCCACTCCTTGGCTGCCAGGTTACATCAGTGTTGCAAAAACTGTTCTAATTATATTAACAATGGCTGGACTTTTTCTGGCCAGACCTCATCATACATCCCAACTTCAGAGATAATGTGAGATAAAATTAGTGTCTCGGAGTTGTTAAAATGTAGCGCTTGGAAATGACTGAGCCTAACACAGGGGCAGATACCTAACAACTCTGTAATGATGGCCAGTCTGTGGGCAAGTACAACAAGCTATTTATGATACCAGAGGACTGGAACATGTCCAGTGAGCCAGAGTTTGCCCAGCACAAGGCATGGCATGGCATGGCATGGTAGCTTTCCCTTTAAATTGTATTGAGTGTCATAGTTCTAAAGCTATAGCTTGGTATGCGGCAATGATCCTTGGGCTATCTGCTAACATTTGGTTTTATGAATGTGATTTGATTCCAAACTCTATTAGTGCTCATGTATTGATTTACTAAAGTAATAAATGTCAAGACACTGGCTGTGCCTAAACTGGATGACAGCCACAGTAGACCTGCCTCTCGAATAAGTGTAATTAGAGGAGAATTACCTAGAATGTGGAGGATTAAGAGTTGTATCATCTGAAGAATTTCAGGACAGAATCCTGGGATGCTTAGTTTTTAAAAGAATAGGCAAAGTGGAGAGGAGAGTAAATACTTCTTAAGTGGTTTATAAAGTACAGTGTAGCCTATGCTAACTTTGGATGGCTTTAAGAAGTAGAAACATGGAATGGGCTGCTTTAGGAAGTTGTGACTTTCCAGTGCCTTTAGATATTCAGTCCTAGGATGAACGACTATTGTTAAGAATGTCATCAAGGCAACTCATGCATTGCTAGGTGAATTTACTAGAACACTCACATGATCCCTGCTACTGCTGAGCTTCTATGATACACAGGAGATAACTGGGGTAGTACTCTGTGTAATGAAGATAATACATCTTGGCTTAAAAATCAATAATATTTACAAATGCTTTGTGGTGTGTACTAAGACAAAGTTTCTGAGAAATTTTGATCTTTGAACTGTGTGCTCTCTCCTCTGAATCTTCATCATCTGCAACCTTTGCCATAACTCTGCTTATGTCATTACTTTCAAAGGGAAAGTTTAAGTGGATCTTTTTTACAGCACTATTTATATTTGGATCATTACCTGTATATTTAATTACTTCTTTACCTACATTATTATGGTGTTTTATATATAATTGGAGTAGAATAGTATATAATTTCTGTTTACTGTTTTTCTAATTCCTACCAAAATGCAAGTTCACTTACTCAACAAATATTAATTTAACTTATTGTATTTTAGACATGGGTCTTGATTGTTGGGGAAAATTCTCTGTGGATTTCTTGTGCTCCTGCATGGCCCAGGCCTTGTGAGTACAGGACATATTTGAACAGCAAGCAGCTTGGAATCTAGAGATGGTGTACCCTACCAGAGAGACACAGAACCAGCTCCCTCCTTGTGCAAGTTCCAGGGAAGCACTTGCTCTTCTTTGTCCTCTACTGCCATTTCACCTTCTCCTTCTCCGCGAAGCCAGGAAACCTTTTAAAATCAGAATCTAAAAAAAAATTTTATATTAAAGAGCTGTGAGAATGACACAGAACAGTGTACAAAAGTGTAGAAAAAGTGGAAGATTTATACACGATATCAAATACCACCAGAGCTAATTTAGTATCAGATGACAATTTAACATGCCAGGGTGGAGGACGCAGATGAACTAGACTACTGACGGCAGATATTGTGCGTAAGTGAATGGCTTCACATATTCTTAGATATATTTAATGAAGCCATGTAGATGTTCTTAGTGGGTTTAGAACTTTCAGATAGTAGAAATTTTATATAGTTAGAAAACCATTTCATATATTTTTATTTCTCCAACACGAGGTTTTTCATGGTGTCCTCAGGAGCTCATGTGGCAGTGTTGATAAATGTAGTACTTGTTTTATTATTGCAGTGGAGCAAAGCACCCCGCAAATTAGTGGCTTGAGGAGAATGCAAAATGGCACAGCTACTGTGTAAAACTGTGTGGATAGTCAAGGGAATATAAAAAATAGACTAGGAAATATAGTCAATGATATTGTAGTAACTGTGCGATGCCAGTGGGTACTGGAAATACCAGGGGAGACACTTTGTAAAGTATATGATTGTCTAACCACTATGTTGTACACCTGAAACTAGTACAAAATAATTTAAATGTAAACTGTACTTAAAATTTTTTAATGTTAAGTATAGTCCAGCATTTCTACTCCTAGGCATACACTAAAATGAATTGGAAAAAAAAAAGACTATAACAGATACTTTTGTGCCATTGTTAATTGCAACATTATTCCCAATAGCCAAAAGGTAGAAACAACTCAAGTGTCCATCAACAGATGAATGGATAAACACATTGCAGTGCATCTATATTATGGAATACTAGTCAGTCAAAAAATAAAGCTCTGATACATGCTACAACATAGATGAAACTTAAAAACATTCTAAGGACAAACATTGTACAAGATCTGTCCAGAAAAAGACCAGCCATTGTTAATATAATGAGAACAGTTTCCACAACATCGATGTAACCTGTTAGCCAAGGAAAGTGAACTGAAATGTGCATGCATGAACAATGATGACTTCACTGTGCTAGTCAGTGGGGACAGTAGACACCATTGAGTGAGCCTGTGTACTGTGTGGCTGTCACATTCAAAATGAGTGAGCAAGTAGAGCAACAAATCTGCATCAAATTTTGAGTGATGCCTGAACATTCCTCCATGGAAACTATTTGGATGATTCAGAAGGCCACAGCTGTGGGCAACTGGTGACTGGCAGCTTCATCAGGACAATGTGCCTGCTCATGCATTTCATCTTGTGCAGTTTTTTGGTGAAACATAAAATCACCCAGGTGACTCAGCCCCATTACAGCCCAAATTTGGCACCCTGAGACTTCTGGCTTTTCCCAAAACTAAAATCACCTTTGAGAGATAAGAGATTCAGACGGTCAATGAGATTCAGGAAAATACAAGAGGGCAGCTGATGGTGATTGGGAGAACTGTGTAAGGTCCCAAGGTGCCTACTTTGAAGGGGCTTGATGAGTCATTGTCCTGTATGCAATGTTTCTTGTATCTTGTATCTTCTTCAACAAATGTCTCTGTTTTCATATAACATGACTGGATGCCTTCTGGACAGACCTCATATGATTCTTATAAGAAACATCTAGAATAGGGAAATTCATAGAGACAGAAAGCAGCTTAGAGAATACCAGGGCCTGAGGATAGAGTGCCATGGAGGAAGTACTTAAGGTGTTCAGAGTTTTCATTTGGGGTCATTAAAATATTTTTAAATAGATTTTGGTATAATTGGATAAAATTGCTGCAATTGAATTGCATACTTGTAAAAGTTAAAATGGCAATTTTTGTTATACAGATTTTACCATGATGAAAACATTTAAAAATAAAAGAAATTAGTGGCTTAAAAGAGCAACCATTTTATATGCTCACAATTCTGAGAGCCGGGAATTTTGGCCTATGTTTAGCTAGGGAGTTCTGCTCCGCACAGAGTCCCCCACACTGCTCAGGAGTCAGATGGTGGTCATGACTACAACATGCAAAGTGGCCTCATGTGTCCACCAAAAAATGATACTGGCTGCCAGCAAGGGGACCGTCTGAGACCTCAGCCAGGATCTCTGCCTCTCCTTGCAGGCCTCTTGGCATAGCTACTTGGACATGCCAAATGGTGGCTGGTTTAAGCAGTAAGGTTCCAAGATTAAAAGGCAGAATGTGTGGTTCACTGAAAGCCCAGGTCGGAAGTGAACCCTTTTACCCTATTGCACTCCGTTCGTCAAAACAGACCATAACCCCAGTGCAGATCCCAGGGACAGAGAGAGACCTCCTCTGTTGATGGTAACTGGAAAGACCCATGAGTAAGGCCATGTGTACATCGGATGATATTGTTGCAGCCATTTTTGGAAACAAAATCTACTAGTGTATTGTATATGTTTTAAAGGATAATGTCTGTCTATTTTTGACCTTCAGTCCTGGAAAATGACCAGAGAGTAATAACATTTGTAAACCTGTTTTACCATCTTTGGAAAAAAAGTTGCAAGTGTGAAAGTGGCCTCTGTGTCAAAGTGTCTGTGATGAGACTAGAAATCTGTCCTTTTATTACATAGCATTGCCCTAGTTTTCATCAGTTTTTTGAATGGCTATTTCATCTTGTGTATGTGTTCGTATTAGTTTTTCCCTCATCTGTACGTGAATGCCACTTTTGGTATTGTAGCTATAGTGCAATATGAAATAAGATATTTATTGTAGTTTAAATAAGACAAGCATATGAATTGAGAATTGAGAACCACAGAATATTTATAAACTATACTACTCAATATACAAACACATTTATATCACATAAGCAATGGGTAAAATTGGTTATCTATTCATCATGAAATATTTTAGTTTTATATAGTTAATTGTCTCAGTTCCCCAAGAACAATTTAACATAAATTTTTCACATCTCAACTCCTTGTCAGAAAGATTTACATGCACACACATACAGACACACAATGCTCTATGCAGCTCTGCAGTACTCACAGGTAAGAAGACAGGGCCCTTACCATGTAGTAATTTTTATTCAAGCTGGTAACATTCTCTTAACTTGAGAATTTGCCATCTCTAAAATTCCCCACCCCCAACCTGGCACACCTAGCTTCACCTCACAGTAATCATTCTTGTGTTTTTTTTTTTCTTTTTATCATGTGGCAGTTTCTTTTATTAATTGTTTACTGCATAATATTTGAGGTGAGAGACCCACTATTTACATGTTTTTGCCATATTCTTTGACTCCTTAAAGGGCCAGATTTCCCCTCCTTTGTTTAGTTGCTAAAGAGTAGTTCCAGCACTGGTATCAGGCTTTTCTTTATTTTAACAATAATAAAATCGTGTTAACATACAAAGAATTAGGTGAATGTTTACTAAATACTTCATATGTGTCAGGCACTCAGGCACCTTATGAGCATTCTATCATATAATATTCAAGGTAGCTTATAAATTAGTTATAGTTCTAACCCTGTTTTACAGACAAGAACACTGAGGCTTGTCATGTATCTAAAGGCATCCACTAGCAGGAGCCTGATGACTCTGAAGCCCATGCTCTTAATTGTGCCTCATTGCCACAGCAGTTCCCAGTGTGTGCTCAAGGCTTTATTCCCCTGCTCTTCCTCTGTTGTGAAAGCTTCATTGTGGCTGTAGTGTAGAGCAACCACTTAGAGAGCGTGTGACTGCTTTATTGCTGAAAACAAAGCATCTCTGCCATCCTTTTCAGAGTAAATGGGGCTTATTAAGCAATAAGAACATTTGACAGTGACACACATCACTTCTACTTGCATTATGTTGGCTTCAGAAAGTCACATGGCCACAGCTGAGTTCAGAGGAGTGGTTAATTATAATACTATTACATGACTGAAAGACAAGAGAAGCACTGTTTTTTAACCACCTTACTGGCAAACACAGCATGTTTGACAAAAGTTTATTTTTTACCTAATACGAATTCACTCTTTATATTATAATCTATAACATGTCTCTCATATTTAAACAATAAACAAGAAGAGGTACTATGCAGGGACATGTCAACATTACCTATCCAATCTACCATCATCCTTTGTGCTCAGGAAAAGCAGGAAGAGAGGCAGAAATGCCATCATAATTCATCTTTGCTAAGATGGGCCTACTGGCTGGCCATGCTATGTGTTGCCTTAGATGGAAGCAGATACTTGTACAAAAGCACCAGAAACATGTGCTTCAGAACTCAATTTAGGTATTTTACACAGTAAAAATGTTGAGGAATAAGTCATCTTTTAGTGATTTCAAGTAATGGAAAGTTATATGTAAAAAAAAAGCATAACAGATTATGAGTGACCCGACCACTCCTCTGCAGAAAAAAGTAATGTGCATTTGCCGGTGGGTAGGGAGGGAAGCCTGGTGTGAACAAGAGGAAAAGCTCACCTTGAGGTCCGCAAAAGCACTGCCTTCTGTCCTCACCCTTCGCACCTCACCTGTCACCCAGCGATCCGGAGATGGCTCTTAGTGCACAATCAGCCCTAGACAGCCTTGGGATTCAAAACGAAAGAAAGAAACATTCTACACTTCCCTGATTTGTAAATCAGTTATCTCATTTTGCTACAGCATAACAAAATGAGAATCATATCTGCATTCACTAGAAAAAAACTCACTGAAAGATAGGAATATAAGAATAATATCTGAGGGGCTTGGTGGGGAGAGACATTCTCAGTTCTCCCAGGAAAGGCCTGCCTGGTATCAGCCCTGACAAAATAGACCAGGCTGTCTATTTCTCACCTCTGTAAGGCCGGAAGTGGCTTGTAGCTTAAGCAGGTTCTCTCTTCTGAACATTCTGGGGAGAAATCGTGGTGTGAGACTTTGGGAGGGGAGTCAAGATCAACCCAAATAATAAATTTTCAATCAGTGATTGAAAGGTGTTATCTGGGCATTTATGCTCACCTCTCTGTGTAGGTCAGTTATGGCAAAGCAGTTCCGATGCAGCCACTCGTAATGTGGGTCCACATTTGTCCATCCAATCCACCCGGGTTTCCTATGGAGCTCCATCAGCACACGGTGTTCACCCAAGAAGGCTCAGACGGTATCATACAGGGGCTGCTGTTTTTATTGAGTTTAAAACATATCCAATCAGTCAGTATATTGCACCATACATAATTTTACTAAAGAACATCTCCCAAGAGCTAAAGCTCTAAGCAGTGAGTGAAGAAAAAGGAAGGAAAATCACAAATTCTTTAAGATACCCTTGACTTTCACAAAAGAAAATAAACATTTTAACTCTTAAAACTGCTTAAGTTTCAAAACTGGATTTTCAATAGCAAAAAACTTAGCAAAGTGGCTGTGGCCTAAGCTACAAGATTGAAAATGTTAATTGAATTCAAACTTGAAGTTTTATTTCTCCTATATTAGTTAAAAGGTATTTCTGTTGATTCTTACCATATGCTTATGAGACCATGACTTTTGCAGGAGCCAGACTATAGTGTAGTCTCAGCAAACACTCCCAGTCCAACTCAGGGTCCAGAGTTTCTTCCACTAAACTAAACCTCCATTCTCTCTAATACTTAATACCAGGTAAATGCTTTGTTAAATTAGCTTTATGAGCATATTTTGAGGAAAAAAATAGCCAGCCATGTAAGAGTACAACAGAGTGTGTGATTTCATTTATGTGAAGATCAGGAGCAGGCAAATGTATTATGGAGATATGTATCTGAAAAGTGGTTACTTCACACGAGAAGATTATTGACTAGAAAGCATGAGGGCTATGTCTGGAGTGATGGAGAGATTGTCCTTTTTGATGTAAATGGTGGGCACATTAGCCTATGCACATGTACAAAGATATTTAAATATTCAGTTAGGATTTGTGTATTTTATTGTAGGTACAGTATACCTCAATAAAAAGCACAGTACAAATCAAACAATGAGAGTTTTGATTCTTATAGTCAGTGTTCTCTAAGATAAGCTATTTAACAGTTACTAAAGAAATTATACTGAGTCTTTATACAATTGTAAAATTACTTTTTTCAGAATGAATGAATTTTCCATTCTGTTTCATTAGTCTAGGTGTCTATTTTCATGCCAATATGATACCATATTGATTCCTATAACTTTGTAATATGTTTTGAAATCAGGAAGTATGATACCTTCAGTTTTTTCTTTTTTCTTAGGAATGCTTTGGTTATTTGAGGGTTTTGGGGCTTTTTTGTGTGGGGGGGGGTTCTGTGTGAACTTTAAGATTGATTTTCCTTTTATGTAAAAATGCTATTGGAATTTTTATAGAGGTTGAATTGAATCTGTAGATGTTTTAGGGTCATGTGGGTGTTTTAACAATTCTTCTAGTCCATGAACATGGGATATTTTCCCATTTATTTGTCTTTTTCAACTTCTTTGATCAATGTCTTATGGTTTTCAAGTGTACAGACCTTCCACATTGTTGGTTAAATTGCATAAGAAAATTATTAAACTATTCTATTATGTATATGTATATTACCTTAACATAAACCCATTTATCCAATTACAAAGCAGCAGCAACCTATTTTTCTCTGTGTCTTCTTAGCCTACATATCTTAGAAAGGAATATTTATTTTATTTGGGTGAGCACAAAACTCATTCTGGCTGTCAAAATCATTTCCTTATTGGAGTACTAGCCAAAAATGAACTCTAGGCAGAAACATGAGTAGTATGACATTTCATGTGCAAAGGGAATATCTAGAATTCTATCCGACTTCAGATGTATTTCATTATTATTTTTGTGCTTCTCTTCAATGATGAGCTGAAATTGGTTGGCAATATCTAAGATAGTATTAGTACAAATAGTTTTTAAAATATGAACCTTTCTATAGGAATTTACATAAGAATACCTTGTAATCAAATTGCTTTAAAGAACAAACTGACAGTGACTACAGTGGAGCAGGTAGGAGAATAACAGGGGAAATAAGGGGAAGGGGCAAGTCAAGGAATGTGCATAGTTGACCCAGGGGCATGGACAACAGGGTGGGGATTGACTGGGAGCAGAGGGAGGGCGGGAAGGGCAGGGGACAGCAACAGGGTAAAGGTGTGACAACTGTAATTTAACAACAATAAAAAATGTTTTCATATATTTTATTTTGTTTGTTTCAAAAAATCACATTAAGATGGACAAAATTACTTTAATAATGTTCTTGCTGATTATTATGAAGAATTACCGACCTCTACTATTCCTTTATTTAGTTAAGAGATCCAAGGTAAAATTCTTAGGGGAAAAAAATGACTCCCCAGCCAGTGTGGCCCAGTTGGTTAGGCAGCGCCCTGCAAACTGAAAGGCCACACAGGTTCAACTCCTCGTCAGGGCAACTGATCGATGTTTCTCTTTCACAGGGAAGTTTGTGTCTCTCCCCTTTCTCCCTTTCTTGCCCTTTGTCTCTTAAAAAATGAGACTAAAGTAAATGCTTTTATACTTTCCATAATGGTATTAACAATACCAGTGGCTTATATACCACCATCAGAGTATAGAAATCTAAGATTGGGAGAGATAATAAGTTTTATTAACTTATATATTAATGGTGATTTCATCAAGAAATCTAGTTTCACTTCACAGAATTCAGTCTGTAAATAATACTTTGCTAATCAAAACACTTCAAAATAAAATTTCACTTCAATATGGCTTTATCTGATCCTTCAGAGTTGAAAAAAGGATCAAAAGCAATATCAGAACAAGAATGGAATTCAAATGGTCTGGATGAAGTACTCTTCAATTTTTCTAGTGATTTGCAGATCTCTGAGATTAAAATGAACATTCTAAACAAAGTTTTAAAGAACTGGGGATCTAGATATTTAAGTTTATTATGAATATGTAAAATGCTCAAATATCTGTTATTGCACAAAAAATCTAAACAGGAATTATTTTGTAAAGAATAAGAAGAAAAAATACTTTAACCACCAGAAAGTCTTTCCATAATTAAAAAATCTCCTCAATATACTTCCTTGGGAAAAAAACAAGGACAGCATTGAAGCTGCTGATGTAATCCAGGCTTAAACAGAGATAATAGCAGAGTAAATAGAACCTCCAATATGAAAAATTTTATTTTGTTTTGTATTATAAGACTACAATACAAAATTCTCAGGTTGAAAATAACTGGTTAATAGTCTTTATTTTTCCATTTACAGTCTGCTATGTGACACTAATATATATCACATGTAACTGAATTTCTTAGTGCTATGACTTGAAAAGTGCCCAAATTTCATAAATTAGAAAAGTTTTCAAGTTTATCAGAATTACTATCTCTTACTGTTGAGATGTGTGCATGTATGTATATTTTAAACTTTATTTAATTGTACACTTAAGGTCTGTTTCAAAGCAAACATCCCTGGCAAAAAGCTCTCTGTGTTGCTTCAGATATTTGATTTTTTTTTTTTTAGATTGTATTTATTTATTTTTAGAGAGGCAGGGAGGGAGAGAGAGAGGGAGAGAAACATCAAAATGTGATTGCCCCTCATGCGCCCCCTACTGGGGGCCTGGCCCACAACCCAGGCATGTGCCCTAGACTAGGAATCGAACCTGCGACCCTTAGGTTTGTAGGCCTGTGCTCAGTCCACTGAGACACACCAGCCAGGACCTTGTTTTCTAAATTACACTACAATTTAAAAATTTATCACTATTTTATATTCCATTTAAAATAACTCTTCAAGTTCCATTGTCTCTCCTAAGGTCAAACTTCTATTAACATAGAAACATAGTAAAAGAGTCATAAATCTATAAGAAACATAATAAAAGAGTCATAATATCAGCAATGTACTGTTTTATATAGTTTAGTATAGTTTCTTCCAAGTTGTTTTGTCTTACAGTGTAAGCTTATAGATCATCCATTATATTTCTTTCACCCACCTAGTTTCTATCATGGCATTAGGAACATCAGTAGTATCCAAAATATTTCCTGAATAATTGAGCATCTTTAGACTAAGTTGCTTTTGTTTTATTAATGCTATTGAATTCTGTTTTGTTTTATTTGGACACTATATATACATATATATGTATGTATATATATTTAAAGTAATTTATGTGTATTTATTATTATTTACTTTTTTGTAGTAAGAGCATATGGGATTTACCCTGTAAATTTTGTAATGGACCATATATTATTGTTAACTATAGGAACACTATTGTACAGCAGATCTTTAGAGCTTGATCATCTTTCTAATTGAAACTTTATAGCTTTTGAACACCACCACCCCATTCCCCCTAGTCCAGCTCCTGGCAACTAACACTGTATTGTCTGCTTTATGAGTTTGACTTAAGATACTTCATATAAGTGTAGTCATGAAATATGTGTCCTTTTCTGACTAGCTTTTTTAATAATGTCCTTAAGTTTCATCCATGTTACATATTACAGAATTTGCTTCTTTTTAAGGGCTGAATAATATCCAAATGTATATGTAGAATGCAGTGTGTCTACCCATCGTCAGCTGATGGACATTGAGTTTGTTTCCACATCTTGGTTATTTGTGAATGTGCTGCAGCAAACATGGAACTTCGTATGTGAGATCCTGACAGCAACTCTTTTGGATACATACCCACAAGTGGGATTGCTGGATCATATGCAGTTTTTAATTTTTTAATTAAATTTTTAAGAATAATTTTTAATTTTTTGAGGAATGTCTATACTGTTTTTCATAGCAGGTGAACCATTTTATAGTCCCCCAAACAGTGTGTAAGTGTTCCCTGTTCTACACATTCGACAATGCTATCCTTTCTTTTTTAAAGCCACGCCAACAAATGTGAGTTGGTATCTCATGATAGTTTGATGTGCATTTCCCTCGTGATTAGTGCTGTTGAGCATCTTTTCATGTACCTGTTGGTCATTTGTATGTCTTTTTGGAGAAATGCCTATCAGGTTGTTTGATCATTTTGAAATCAGATTATTAGTTTTTTACTATTAAGTTGCATCAATTCCTTATATATTTTGGATATCAACCTGTTGTTAGATTTGAGGTTTTCAAACATTTTCTTCCATTTCACTCTGTTGACTGTTTATTGCAGAAGATTTTTTATTTGGTGGAGTTTAATTCATCTGTTTTGCGTTTGTTTATGCTTTTGATGTTTTATCCAAGAAATTATGATGATACCCAATGCCATATAGCTTTCCCCCTATGTTTTGTTATTGGAGTTTTATGGTTTCCAGCATTATATTTAAGTCTCTCCTCCATTTTTGGTTGATTTTAGTGTATGGTACAAGATAACAATCTAATTTTATTCTTATACATGTGGATATTCAGTTTTCCCAACACTATTTATGGAAGAGACTATTTTTCCCTTTTTTCATTGTGTATTCTTGGTACCCATATTGAAGAGTGAATGACCATATATGCATGGGTTTATTTCTGGGCTCTTTATTCTGTTCCATTGAGTTATATGTCATCTGTATGCTATTGCTGTATTGTTTGGTATGTGGTAACTTTGTAGTGTATTTTGAAATCAACAAATATGATGCTTCCAGCTTTGTTCTTCTTTCTAAAGATTGCTTTGGCTAATCTGAGTCTTTGGTGGTTTTACATAAATTTTAGAAAAAAATTTCCTATCTATATTAAAAATATTAGAATTTTAATAAGAATTACTTTGATTTGAATCTTGTAAATTGTGTTGGGTTTATGGGTATCTTAACAATATTAATTCTTTCAACCTATGAATATGGGATTATTTCCACTTATTTGTGTCATTTTAATTTCTTTAATTAATATTTTATAATTTTAAGTGTACAAGTCTTTCACTTCATTAAGTTCATTCCTAAGGATTTTATGTTTTTTTATGCTATTGTAAATGGGATTGTTTTCCTGATTTATTTTTTAGGTAGCTCATTGTTAGTGTATAGAAATGCAACTGATTTTTACATGTTTGCATATCCTGTAACTTTACTAAATTTCTGTGGCACATTTAATGTTTTCCATAATTAATATAATGTAATTAGCAAAGAAATCATTTTACTTCTTCTGTTTTGATTTATATGGCTTTTATTTCTCTTTCTTGCATAATTGCTTTGGGTTGGACTTTAACAGGGTATTATGTTGAATAGAAGTAGTGAAAGTGGGCATCTTTGTCTTGTTCTTGACATTAAAGAAAAAGCTTTCAGTTTTTCTCTGTCGAATATAATATTATATGTGGTATTTTCATATATGACCTTTATTATGTTGAGGTAAATTCCTTTTATACCCAATATGTTGAGATTTTGTTGTCATGAAATGGTGTTAAATTTTGTCAAGGGCTTTTTCTGCATCTGTGGAGATGACTTTTTTATGTTTTGTGTCGTATCACATTAGTTGATTTGTGTATCTTGCATCCCAGAGATAAATTTCTCCTTGGCCAAGATATATGATTCTGCTAATGGCTGTTAAATTCAGTTTGCTAGTATTTTGTTTAAGATTTTCACACCTAGGTTCATCAGAGATACTTGGACATTTTAAAGCCACAGAACATTCATTGTCCTTCAGGTGAAAGAATGCACCATTTATTTATTTAATAAACACATATTTAATTCCAGTAATACTCCTTAATTTAAACTGACCATGATGAATTCATTGGTTTCCTTCTGCTTAGTAGCTGTTTTTTTTTTTTTTCGTTAAGAATGCAAGTAGAAACCTAAATTATTTGGTTTGCCTTCTTCTAGTATCCTAAGATATGGTATGAAAATTAGCCATAAAACTACCCCACTAGCATCTCTGTCATAAACATTTGATTTACTTACTTGATACTTTTTTCTAGATTTCAAAGCATTTAATGACATGGCATATATTTAGCAGGGCAAAAGTTGAGAGGTTCAGGTGATACAGCTGAGCATCAGGCCTGAGGGATCATCTTCCTTCTCAGGCCCAGCATCTGGAGTTCATTCCTATCAGTGCTGTTTTGATTGTGCAGTAAGATGAGAATTTGTCATTATAATCACTACATTGACAGAGAAATGCACACTAGGTTTTGTATAGCGAGGTAATAAAGGAAATTATTATACAGTGTGGCAAAGCAAGAGCAAGTAACTATTAAAGTAACATTCCTTCATCCAGTAAATGCTTCAGTCTCACTTATATGATCACCCAATGAAAAACAACTTTAAAAATCCTACTCAGCAAGCATTTGCACTGTACTGGCTGAATCTGATCCATTTGGTTTGTCAATTTACAGCATAGCTTTGAGAGATTAAAACCAAGTAAAATCTTTGTTGTTTTATAAAGGGAGGACAGCAGTTTTGGAGAAGCTTGGTTCTTAGTTACACTAGGATTCTGAGTGGCAATGTTTACGTAGCTGATCTTTTCTGTACTGAGCTCTTAGAACCTAAGTCCCTTTCTTGTAGCTTCCCTAATACATGGGCTGAGGTATTGCTTCTGTTTGATATGAAACTTGACAGTAGTTCTATGCCAGCAGAAAGAAATGACTTATAACATGAAAATTCCATTGGTTGATTCTGGGCATTGTTCCTACGTCATCATTCTCTTCACCTTCTGTATGTAGAATTCCCAGAGCAAATCTTCCTGGTATATATTCAATTAATAATTTCATTTGCCTAAATGCACCAAAATGTACTTAACCCTGGCATCAAGCATTTAATTTACTACTCTTAATGGTCTTTAACAAACAGGTTTTGGTATGCATGTATTGAAGACCCAGTTTATACACAGTACTTTAGAAAGCATTAACTTCTAATTAATAAACATGGAGACATGTTTAAATCAAGTTACTGGTTCTTAGTTCTGAAAATATAGCAGTTTGGGTCAACTGAAATTCTTCAGTAAAGCTTTATAGAAATGTTGGCTTAAAAAATAATTAAGTATTTTTTTCCATATACTGGCAGACTTACCAGAAAGAAAGAAAGAAAAAAAAAGACCAGGTGTCAGAAACTAAAAGGAACTAATAATCATAGCAGCTGATGGAAAAAATGACACTGAATCTGCTGCCACCAGAGTGGGGATAGCTGTCTGTGGAAGTGGTTGGTCCTGGTGATGAGAGTCTTGCCAAGGAGGACTGCTTACCCAGAGATGGACGGGGGTCAGGCACCCACTGAATGTGGGAAACAAGAACAGAGACCCCACATGAAGCCTGGATTGGATGGCCATACAGGATGGCAAACTTGTTAAAGAGTGAACTAGAAAAATTTTATTCCACTCATATAGGAATAATAAAGGAACTTGTGGAATTTAAGTAACAATTTAAACAGGAACAAACTCATAATACAGAGAAAAAATTGATACTCTCCAGATGGAAGGGAGTTTGGGGTGATGGGTGAAAAAGGTAAAGGGATGAAGAAGTACAAATTGGCAATTATGAGAATTGTCATAGGGATGTAAAATTCAGTGTAAGAAATATGGTCAATAATATAGTCATATCTATATATGGTGTCAGGTGGGTACTAGATGTGTTGAGGTGATCACTTCATAAGGTACATAAATGTATAATCACTATGTTGTATACCTGAAAGTAATATATTTTATGTCAGCTGTAGTTGGAAAACTAACTGAATTAAAAAATAATGATCCTCCTTCAGTACAGAGATAGGAGTCCTAAAACAAAACAAGACAAAAATGCTGAACAAAAGACACTAAAATTCAATAAAGCACTGTCAATTAGAAACACAAAATCACAAATCATCTAGAAACAATAAGAAGTATTGTAGGTATATAATAGTATTTTTAATTATATTACATTGATTATGCTGTTACAGTTGTCCTGATTTTTCTCCCTTTGACCCCCTCCACCCAGCACTCCCACTGCCTCAGGCAATCCCCCCATCATTGCTCATGTCCATGGGTCATGTGTATAAGTTCTTTAACTACTCCATTTCCTATACTGTACTGTCAGCCCCATGGCTATTCTGTAACTGCCAATTGGTACTTCTTAACCCTTTCACCTCTTCACTCATTCTCCTCCTCCCCCTCTCATCTGACAATCTTCTGGTAACTGACTTCTTTTCTCTTGCTTTTAAGAGTCTCTCTTTTATCTTTAATCTTAAGAATAAAGTATTCTTAAACAGAGAAAGGCAACTCTACATAACCAAAAATCTTCACCTTTTAAGAGCATTCATTATTGACACACCAAAATATATCATATATAACATAATAGCATTATATTATTCTTGAGTAGAAAGACTGTGGTTTTTTCCATACTATGCAATTTTTGAAAGATACACATGAATGCAAATTTTTAAAACTGGAGAATACTTTTAAAATCAGTGTTAATACTATTTAATGAGAAATTCCACAAACACAGAGCACAACAAATGGTCAAGATACACTTAAATATTAAATCTCACTATTAATCTACTAATATAAAAATACAGAAAAAAGTACAAAAAATACAAATGAAGTGCAAATAAAATGCTGTTTTTATTTATCAATAAATAAATTTTAAGAAAATCATATCTATTTTTGGAGTTGATGAGGAAATGTTCACTTGCTCATTTTATCATAGACTCCTGGAAAGAGTATAAACTGTACAATGTTTTCGGAAATGTGTGTGTGTGCGTGTGTGTGAACCAACAATCAGAGGAAATGAGCAACATTGTTACTCTGTTAAATGAAATCATAAATGGATTTTTGGTATTACCTGAATAGAAACACTGGCCATATCCATCAAATTATAATAGTTATCTTTGAAAATTAGAGGTTGTTATCTATATTTAAAATGTCAAAAAGTGGTTCCATTCTTGTTAAGGTCCATTTATTACTACATTTCCTTGAGGCGATAGCTAGGGAAGAGTTCAATCATTAGTGTAGGCTGAAAACAATTCATAAAAGTGTAATACAAGTGAATTTTCCAAATTCTACCTTAGAATAAGGTGTCTGGAAACACATTCCTTTCACATTAACTGTTTAAAATATTATGACATTAAACACAAGAAAAATATTAATATCTGAGAAATTACTATATCAGAAAGATAAAAGTTAATGCCATTTAGAATATGTGAATACCAATTAGGATATTTACAATAAATAATTGAGGTGCTATTAAGGTGAAGTCAATATTACTATGGTGCACATTAAAAAACAAAGCAAATAAAAAGTAGTTCTCTAATCACAGATTTCAGTTACTTGTTGCTGCATAACAAACCATCTCAAAATTCAATGGCTAAAAACAACACTGTTTATTTCTCATGATTATTCGGATTGACTAGAGCCAGCTGGGTGGTCTTTGCTTGGGGTCTCTCCCATGATTGCAGTAAGATGTTCGGGCTCCAGTCATCTGAAGGTCCACATGGGCTGGGTGTCCAAAAGGGTTCACAGTGCTGGCTGTCCACTGGGAGCTCAGTGGTGGCTATCAGCTGAAGTTCCACACGTAGCCTTCCTTCGTGACTGGACTTTTCATATCAGGACCAAGTTTTGATAGAATGTCCTAAGAAGAAATGTTTTTAAAAACCCAGAACATTACTTTTATTTAAATCTATTGTTCATTCAAGTCATTAAGATAGCCCAGATTGAAGGAGAGTGAATTAGGTTCCGTGTCTAGATTGAGAATGGCAAGGCCACAATTCAGAAGGATGTATGAGGTGAGAGGTATTGTTTTGGCCATCTTTGTAAAATATAATCTGCTGCACAACTCTTTTCCTCAAAATCAGGGAATCTCAAGAAACTTTGTGTTATGTGTCTTGTATATCAGTTAAGTTCATCTTTTGAATCAACTAAATACTAATCTAGGACTATATAATTTTTCTATTAATCAGCATATATTTGAGATCTTAATATATTGGGAGCTAAGTCTAGTTCTCTATGTCTAGGTTTAAGTTTTTTAGAAACTACTTAAAATTTCTTCTTCATTCCATTCACTTGCTAGCTGGTTGCAACAAAAAGCTGTTGGTGTTATTAGACTGGAGTAATTCACTTCCTTACTAAGTTAGCTCTTTTTCATTGACACTGTGACTTAACAATCATTAATAAGGGCCATAAATCTAGTGACCAGGGTCTAAATCAGATGCTTAATCTGTACTATCAGTGAAGTTCTACAAATATTAGCAGTTGAGAGCTTCATTTTTGTCAAATGCTTCCCTAGCGAATACCTCTAAAAACTGTGCCATTGTCCTACATGAGATGTCAGTATTACTTAATTTCTCTGTGTGGAGGGACATGAAGAATGCCAGAGGGTGACCACGGGCAGAATTGCCTGGTGGAACATCTCCAATTTTATAGCTTAGTGACAAGGCAGAGATCACTTAGAGATAATCAATGATAGATTTTTTTTTTACCTGCATCAGACATATAAATGGAAAGGCAACTGTTATTAAAATGGAAGCATTTATATTGGTTACTATTCTTGGAACTATCATGTCACATTATTCTGTCACCGTGTAATACAATAATTCATTGTGGGGGGTTTTGTTGTTAACTACCAGCTGATCTGTGAAAATATAGAGATGGTAGTTATTTAATGATCCTGGATGTGAACATACCTTAAATTTGTCAAAAAATATTCTAGCAAATATTTATGTCTTCTTGATGGATTCTTCCCTTGAGTATTATGAAGTGACCTTCTGGGTCTCTTCATCACCCTTTTTTTGAAGTTTATTTTGTCTGATATCAGATAGAAAAATGAACAAGCAGAATATTGATGGATTTGCTTGTATTGAAAGATGTCACTTGAAGAGTCCTGAGCTCCTGATGATTGCATTATGAACTCAGGTGACATTTAACAACCCCTAAAGTTTGATGTTGTTCTTAAATGTGTCAATCACTGACTATTGCCCACTTATGTTTTTAAGTTTGTCTCAGAAAGATGACCTGTCATCACATTAGTGACTTATAACATGGGGAATTACTAAGAATGTCAAAAGCAGAGTAGAACACTGGTAAACAGCAGATGGAAATGGTTTCTAGTTGTAATGAACTGAGAAGAGTGAAGAAGCAGAAAGACTTTAGCCTCACTATTTGTTTGCTTGTTTGCTATTGTTTACTTTTCTGCTCATCAATTCTTTTTAAATTTATTTTTACTGTCCTGGCTGTTATGGCTCAGTGGATTGAGTCCCGGCCTGCGAACCAAAGGGTTGCTGGTTGATTACCAGTCAGGACACATGCCTGGGTTTCTGGCTAGGTCCCCAGCAGGGGGCACTCAAGAGGCAACCACACATTGATGTTTCTGACCCTCTCTTTCTCCCTCCCTTTCCCCTCTCTAAAAACAAACAAATAAAATATTTTTAAAAATAAATCTGCATTCACTGATTTGAGAGGGAGAGAGAGGGAGGAAGAGAAGGAAGGAGGGAGGGAATAGAAGAAGGGGAGAGAGAGAGAGAGAGAAAGAGAGAGAATGAGAGGATTTGTTGTTCCACTTATTTGTGCATTCATTGGTTGATTCTTACATGTGCCCTGACTGGGAATGGAACCTGCTACCTTGCCTATCGGGATGATGCTTTAACAAGCTGAGCTAGGTGACCAGGTCTGCTCATCAAATCTTATTCCTTTATTTATATTTTGTTTCTCTCTGGTACCAGGCATATTCTTTAGCACCTGTGTAGACATTCTGTGTACACACATTGCAGATCCAGCTGGACTAATTCAGTTTCGTGTGTGTGTGTGTGTGTGCTCGGTGGGAAGGTGATGAAGGAAGAGAATGCAGTGTTTCACAGTGTACTTCCAGTCTTCCCAGCTCAAGAAAATCATAGCTGATGTAGAGACAATCTAGAAAAGAACAACAAAGGCACAGAGATGGAAGGAACCCATTTAAGGAGAGAACAGAAAGATTATAAGTAATAATAATAATAACAACAACAACAAAAACAACATGAAAGGGATATGATCAAAATCCATAAATTAAGATCTTAAATAATGCAATGAATGTGTGCCTTTTCAGAAACAGTAGAACATGAGAGGAGGAGCATGATGACCTAGCCGTAATGTATCATGCCAGATCTTGTGCTCCCTCAACTTCCAGAAGCCCATGTCAGACTCTCAGAGTAGGTCTTTCCAAGCCCCTCTCTCAGCTGGAATAGGGTAAGAGAGAAGCCTGTTGCTGTCCATTCTTTTCACTGGGGGGGGGGGGAGGGTAAAGAATGCACAGAATTCCAACATTTCTCTTCAAGGATCTCTTTCCCTCTCTATTAGTCATTTATTAATTTCTCAAGGTTAATGAAAAGCTGAATGTCACAAAGCCAATTTTCACCCATCTCCTTTGTAAATCCTAATCAGGTGGCCACACACCTTGCCTTAGAATGTGAGAACAACTGGCATATATTGTTTTGTTTTTAGCCTTTGGTTGTTCAACTGGAACAGGGACAGAGTCCAATTTACCATCCAATTACATAGATATTGCTCTCTATATTTTAAAAATAATTAAGGTTAAGCAGCATTAAGGTAAATTTTTCAAGGTCAGGCAGCTATTGGGTAAAGAGTTGTCATTCAAAACTATGCATATTTGATTCTAAAACACATCTAAAAATTTATAATATAATTTTTGAGAAAAAATTAAGAGTTAAAATAAATTTTCTTCTCATTTCCAACTATGCTGCATATTCTCTATTTTTCATTTCCATATTTGTTTCCTACTATTTTCTAGCCTGATTTGTTTTTAATAAGACGACCATAATAGAAAGTGTCAGTTAACTCTGGGTTCTGGTTGACTTTGGCTACTGACTGGCACCAGCAGGAGATGAGACAGGGCAGGCAGAGAATGAAGTACGGTTATTTAGTCCTCTGGTTCCCTCCCTACCAGGGCTATGACTTAGCAGTAGCCACATTTCTCTTCTGAAAGTCACAACTCCCATGTGACTCACAGGTGCTAAATCCTTTTTCAGGATTCCAGTAATTATGGCCTCTGCTTGGATCGTCAGATCTAGTGGTGGTAATGTCTGTCACTGATATGTAGCATTCCTTGTTGGTTTCCCTGGATACTTGCAACAGCTTTGTAAATAGAGCTTTCATTAAACTGTTCTGAAGTACCCATTTGTGGATGCCATCTGTTACCTACTGGGAGCTTGACAAGTACACCTACAAATTGGTAGGCCAGTATATTCATGTTATCTTTCTGCAAAGAACAACACTGCTTTTCCCATTCTCTGTCTACTTGTTAGAGGTCAAAGTAGAGATTTAGGGAATGGGCAGAAATTACCCACATCAAAGAAACTACATGGAAGTTGAATATATAAATGGTAGAATTAAATATTGATACCTTTAAAGTGTTATTATATCGGGGACTTGTAAATACACCGATATATGTGGAAAAAATATAGTTCTTATAGTCAAAAAATCTCATATCCTTATAGGTACAATTGAACTTACCAGTTGAAAATATTTCAGGCTTTCCCAATAAAACAGACCCTATTAAGTTAAAGCAGTCACTTAATTTATTTTTATCAGGATTAATTTATGCAGCTTCATTTGGATCAATCAGCCAATTTAAATACATTGTCTGGTTTTCTGGTTTGGCTTTCCACTCCTTGGTATGTGGGTGTGTAGAAGGTTCTCTGTGTTGTATACTAGCAAGAAAAAGAAGCCCTAGGATCTATATATAAAATATTCAAATTTAATTACCTGTGCAACTCCTTGAAGTTAAGAAGGGCTTATAGAGCAAAGTCAGTAATCTAATAGCTGTGTCCTTTGCTGGCAGCAATAGGTAGACATTTTGTCAATATGGTCATTCAGAGTCTCCCATTACTATGTGACTATCTGGATAAATATGTTAATCTCATTAACTCTATAACCACAGTGGCATACAGATGAAAAATTATTTGTTGTTCAGTAAAAAACAACACAAAACAATGACTATGCACTCATTATTTTATAACACATTGCGTCTATTTTTTGTACTCAATTCTTTCCTGTACAAATTACATGTTTGAATTTCTGAGGAACATAGTCTATATAAATTTTAGGGAAGCCTTTGGTAAGGTCATCCCATTATAAATCACTATGTCACTCTTTATTAACGTGAAGAGAAATTTGTCAAGGAAAACATAAGATTATTCTGAGCTTTTAACGATTTCCTTTTCCCTCAGCCTTTTTAGAAAGGAATACGTTATTAATTAAGGTATTTGAATTCACTCTAAAGTTCCAGTAAATAATGCTTGAATCTTGAATCTTATCACTAATCTCAGAGTCCAGTTTCACAAAAATTGCCTACCTTCCAACCAGATGATAATTCATAGGAATAAAAAATAGGATGGTGTTCTTCCCTCTCTACATCCAATTTATTTTACTCTCTCATTTTAGAGAACTTAAAATGATTTCTAATGATCTGGATGCATGTCTCCCTTCTTTAAGTATTGGAAAATCATATATCGTTCTAATAAAAGGTGATATGTTATTATCGTGAACCAGAAGTTGCCTAAACTGGTTTCGAGTTCAAATAATTATCAATGTTTCCAAAAGTAAAGACATACTTTTGATAATAATCCTTTAAGTTTTAATTGGCTGTTGGTTGAGGAAATAGCAACCTAAATCGGAATATGTCCACGTACTTTCCAAATATTATTTCTGAGTGTGGATGGGAGAGAGAAGCAAGACAAACTTCAAATTGCCTCCAGTAGAGCTATTTCCTGCTCCATGCCCTTATGGAGAGTTAGGTCGGCCAAGAAAAAAATGTGTAAAACAAAGCTGCTAAATCACTTTCAGAGAGAAAATCCTAAAGAATTTTAATAGATCAAATAGCATCCTATAGGAACAGATGTAAAAGGAAATGGGACTCCATGCATCAGTGTTGAGGAGACAGTGCTTCTGAGGTAGGCGGGGGGAAAAGAAAAGGGGCTATTACCTTTAGGGGTCCAGGAGGCCAAAGGAAAATGAAGCAAGAGAGGAAAATTAAGATCATGAAGACACATGGACAAAAAAAGGAGCTATATGGATAGATATTAAATTAGATAGATCTTACATAAAGTAGTGAAGGGAAAAAGAAGCAAGAGAAAAAAACTTAGGGTCCTGAAATACACACAAAACTTTAGATACATTTATACCCTGATAACATAGAATGTATATTGTTATCAGCAGATAGGGAAGATTCATAAAAATTGATCAAATATCACTTTATTTTGGAACTAAATAAGTCTCCTAAACATGTAAGACTAAAATAAGTTAAAAATCAGACTAAATAAGCTTTTGTGTGCACGCACACACACACACACACAATGGAATACTGTGTAGATGTGAACAAGGAATGAGGTAGATCTCTAATAAACTAATACGTAGTTTTTTTTTTTTAAGTGAGGGAAAAGCAAAAGTTATAAAATAGTACACAGCAAATGCCACATTTTGGGAGAGTGATGGAGAAGAAAGTATATCTCAGTCTATTAACTTTAGCAAAAAGGAACACAGAAGAATAAACCAAAAATAATGTTATTGATTTTCTATTGAGGAAGGATACCAGAAATCTTCCAGTATGATAGTTATTGTACGTAAGCATAACAAGGGAAAAAAAGATGTGAAAAAGACTCAGAGTGGTCTGCAGTATCAAATTCTAGTTAATGGGAAGCTTCATCATCAGGGAGGGCTGATGGATCCCAACCAAGGTTTAAAAAATCATTTTCAGATATAAGATACTGGACAAATCACCAGGAATGGAGCTGGGCTAATCTTTCACCGAACTTTGGTAGTGATTGTTTTGATTCCTGTTCTATCTCTCTAGAACATGTTTGGCATATTATAAGAAATCAGAAAATATTTGCTAAGTGCATGTGTGAACAAATCATGACTCAGTAGATGCCATCCAGCACAAAATGGAACTTGAATGGAGAAACCACGATGTGTAAGTCCAGTCTCTAGCTAAGACAGAAGCTGAGAAGGGAGTTGAAGGACACGAGACACTGACTTAGAACTACAGAGAACACTTAGATTATTGGTTGAGAGTAAGGTTTTATTTTCATTTCATTTAACCACGTGGACTAAATTCAGTTTTATTTGTTTTATCTCTGCTTCACTATGCATGGAGATTCATGGGGAAAAACAAATCCATTTTAGATTCAATTAAGATTATATTTTCATTTCACATCTGAAGTTAGTGTTCCTAGTTACAAAAACAAAATGACATTTTATTTGCCAATTATTGAAAATATCTCAGGGCATCTCAAAGAACCCCAGGAAACATGCATACATTGAGTATCAGTGCTGAATACATAACACCTTGTTTATGTATTCAGATTGTTGTCCCAGTTTCCTAGGGCGAGGCATTATGCTTTTCTTCTCACACCAGGAACATTGATCTCTGCTTGTTACTGAAGGGTGTAAGCCACTGCCTTGTATTCGGAGTTCTTAGGTCCGATTTGTCCCTAAATGCACACTACTGTTTTGCATGTCTTATTTATATTTAGGTTCCAATCAAGTTGTGCTGGTAAGGTCCAAACAATCTACTGATCAGTAGATTACAGGGAACATTTCATAACCCTAACCTCTCATCCCACTTTTTTATACCATAGATTCTGTGGATAATTCTCACCTTTGTTCCTAAAGTGGCACGTTGTTATTGAGGCTACATGGGCCTGTGGAAACAGTATGAAATTTAAATTAAAATAGTTTAAGAAAACTAGCTTCCTGTCGTGCTTCTGCTACTTATTGCCTGGTTACAGTGGATAAGTAATATCTAAGTCTTAGTTTCTTCTACAGTAATAAGAGAATAATATAACTGACTTTGTGACTAATACAAAGATTAAAGATAATTAGTGTAAAGAGCCTGAACATGGTAGCCATTCAATAAAGGGAAAAACTATTTGACTCTTGGAGCAACCTTAATATTATGTGAGCAGCTTAACTTATTATCTTTTCATTTTATTTACACCCACAGACCAAAAATAGGCAATTTATCAGTAGAATTTTTGAAATTCATTAATTAGGAAGCACAAAGATATTTATGGCATGACCTTAACATTAGGAGATTATTTTTAAAACTATTACTTTGTATTATGCTCTCATTAACAGTACGTATAGCATCACTACACTGAAATTAGGAACATCTATCCATCAAATGATACCATTGAATTGTACACTTTAAATGAGCAAACGGCATGATGTGTGAATTGTATTTCCACAATACTGTTATATTAAAAAAACCTAGTGTTTAGGAGTATGTGGTCAGGCAGTAAACTCTAAAGGAAATTAAGAAATGAATACTATAAAACTTAGGATAGTGGTTTCCCATGGGAGAGAGAAGGAATTAAGTTAGGGAGGTAGCAGGGTGAGGAGGCGGATGATTTTGGGTGCTGCTATGTCTGCTTCTTTACCCAGCTGATGGGTACACATGTCTTTATTTTATAATAATATATTAAACTGTCCATTTACATTTAAAAAATATTATTTCATATTATAATAATTAAATTAGACTAGACATCACACCAGAAGTTGAATTTTAAAAGATATATTTCGTAATGAAAACAGCTTTAATAAGATTTTAATAATTCCTGTATGTTAGGGCTTCCTACTGTGAATTAAATAGTACCGTAGGGGATTAAAATAATTGATGGCTTTCTGACAATGTTAATCCAAGCCCTTCAAACCTAGCAGAGCAGTAATACACAAGTTGAAGTAAATGACAAAGTTCATGACTTTCAGTGTAAAACCTTTTTATAACTAATTTTAATCATATATTTTTTCTCATAATATAAACCTTATTCCTGCTGATAGCTGGGTTGAAAAGATGATGGATTTTGTTTTTAAAAGGTTCAAGAATCAGGCATGCTCTTGTAGTTTTGCAGAGTGCTTGTATACTTTTACTAAGAATATAGCATTAAAAAAAGAATTCAGGCAAACTGAGAAATTTTCCCTTCCCTTGTGACCACTATGACCCCAGGTGGGAAACTGCAACACATACAATACTTTAATGAAAATGCTGGGTTGGCCAAAAAGTTCATTTGTTTTTTCCATAAGATGGCTCTAGTAGCGTTTAGTTGTCTTTAACTTCATTTGAAACAATTTTGTTAGATCGTATTGTGATGACTGTCATATCAGTGTACATTTAAAAAAACTTATCAAAATTGGTGAATTTTTGTATAGTCATTTTAATATTGAAGATGGAAGAAAAACTCAACATTTGTCTTGTGTAAGAAATTATTTTCTACCCCAGTGTCATAAAATATCCTTCTATATTTTATTCTAAGTAATTTGCATCTTTATTTCTATATAGTTAGGCTTTCTGTTCATATGAAATTTGTCTTTATGTTAAGAAATCACATTTTCTCGATATAAATAACCAATTATCTTATGCCATTTGACAGTATATTTCATCCCACTTATTAATATCATATCCATATAAAGGGTCTACATGTATAAGTCTACATCTAGACTCTTTTTTTGTGTGTGGTAGCAAATGTAGAATGCATCAATAATACATTTATTTTAAATCTAGAGCATTGAATCTGTTCTTCTGAGTGCCTGTTGAATATTTCCAGCTTTTGGATATTACACATAAAGCTGTTATAAACATTCATATGGACATCTTTTTATAGACATATGCTTTTATTTCTCTAGGAGTGGGACGCCTGAGTCAGAAGATGCAAGTTGTTCATCACCGCCAAAGCCTGAGACCATACGGTGAGTCTTCTCATTTCTGTTAACGCGAACAGGGGCATGCATCTCGTCGTGGTTTCATTTGCATTTTCCACCGGACTAACGATGGCGAGCATGCTTCATTGCACTTATTTTCCACTGGTTTATCTTTGGTGAAATTTTGTTCAAATCATTTGTCCATTTTTAATTAAGTTTTTAATTTTCTTATATTGAGGCTTAAGAGGACTTTATATACTCTGAATACAAGTTTTTCATAAGATGATTTGCAAATATTTTCCCTTGGTGTATACCTCCATTGTCTTAACAATGTATCTGGAGAACAAAAGCTTTTATTTATGATGGACTATAATTTATCAGTTTCTTCTTTCATAGTGCATGCCTCTGGTGATTCATGTAAGAAATTTTCACCCAGCTCAAAACCACACTTTTATTTCCCATGTTCATATGTTTTAGTCTAGAGTGTTTATAGTTTCAGGTTTTATATTTAGATCTATGATCTATTTTGAGTTAATGTTTCTGTATAGTATGAGATCTGAAACATGATTGATATCTAGTATGAATATATCCAATATTCAGTCATATTTGTTAAAAAGATTAGTCTTCCTCCACCAAAAATAGTAATTTTTGTAATTTTGTAAAACTCAATTGTTGGTAGTATTTCTGGGCTCTTCATTATATACCTTAATCTACAATTTTTATCTTGACACCAGCACTGCACTGTCACTTTATAAGTTTGGAAATCAGGCAATGTTACCCCTCTAACTCTGTCCTCTCTCAAAGTTTTTTTTATGGTATTCTAGGTCTTTTGAGCTATGAATTTTGGGAATTAGTTTGTTTGTCAATTTCAAAAGAGAAAAGGCCAAATAGGAACTTACTTGGGATTGTGTTGAATCTATAGATCGCCTTGGGGAAAACTGACACCTTAGCACTGATTCTTCCAACGCAGGAGCACTCTCTCTCGCTCGCTCGTTGCTAGGCTCTGGAATTTCTCTCCGCAGTACTTAATAGTTTTACACATTTGTCAGATTTATCCCAAAGTAGTGCGTATTCTTGGATGTGACAATGAGTGGTATTTTCATTTCAAGTTATTTTACAATAATACTGGAACAGCAATCATAGACAGAAACTATATGATCTGAACCTAGAGTAGTGTGCTATTGGAACACAAGTGAAGTGAAGGAAGGAAAATTAAAATACTCTGTGAAAGAGAGAACAAGGAAAACCAGTCAAACAATGCAATGAAACAAACAAATAAAATGAAGAAAACTAAACAGAAAGAAGAGAAATAAAAAAATAATTTCGAGTGTGGGCTGCGAACCAAAGCATCACAGGTTCGATTCCCAGTCAGGGCACATGCCTGGGTTGCAGGCCACGGCCCCCAGGAACCGCACATTGATGTTTCTCTCTCTCTCTCTCTTTCTCCCTCCCTTCCCTCTCTAAAAATAAATAAATAAATAGAAAACCAAAAAAAAAAAAAAAACCTAATAAAATAAAAGAAATAAAAATAATGAAAAAATAATAACACGAATAAACAATAACAGGCAAGCTCTCTGGAACAGCAAAGTGAAATTTGTCTCAGTTTCTCAGTTGTGGGATTAGCCTTGCGTTCTCTCTTTGGGTCTGACTCTGGTCCTTTCACAGCTCTAGGTTTTATTGTCTCATTTGCAGGGGTGGGGAAGCCTCCTGATGACTTCAAATCGTCCAAGAGAGTTCTGCTTGCCCTCCTGGCTGCAGCAGGCTGAAGGGGGTTGGGCTTCGCTTTCCTCCCTTCCTATGGTTTTGCAAGGATGGAAGCCCAGTCTGGGCTGCAGTCTTCATGGTTGCCCAGCCTCCAGCCCAGTTCCTCCATTGGCTGCTGGCCCCCACTGCTGGTCTGCCCCAGACCAGCACCTTCAGTCCACCAGTTGTGCTGTCCTTGAGGTGCACTAATTAGGGGCAACTCACATACCACCTTCTTGCTCTTTGCTGTCCTAGGTGCTCTTTTGTTTCCAGTATATAGAAAAGCAATTGATTTTTTGCGTTGATCTTACTGAACTCACTTATTAGTCCAATAATTTTTTTTAATTTTATTTCATCAGTTTTTCCAAACAGATAATTACATCATCCATGAATAAAGGTAGCTTTACTTCTTTTACAATATGGGTCCTATTAAATCTTCTTCTTGCCTTATCCCACCAACTAGATTCTTCAGTATAGTAATGTTGAGTAGGTTTTTTGAGAATGGATAACCTTGGCTTGTTCTCAACTTTAGGGGGGAAGCGTTCATTTTCACCATGAATTGTCTTAGATGTAGGCTTTTTGTAGACTTCCTTTGTCAGGTTGAGAGAGTCCCTTCTATTGTTAGTTTCCAGAGAGATTTTATCAGGAATAAATATTGAATTTTGCCAAATGCTTTTCTTCTGCATAGATTGAGATAACATATGGGTTTTCTTTTTAAATTTGCTAACATAGTGAATTACAATGAATAGTGGTCAAATATGAAATTAACCTTATATTCCTGGAATAAACCTAGGATGTATTATATTTATTGTTTTATATATTTTATTCTGTACATATTGTTGAATCTAATTTTCTAAAAATTTAGTTAGAATGTTTCTACATTTGTGAGAGATAATGTTTTACACTATTTCTTTCTTATAAGTCTTTGTTCAGTTTATGTATTAATATGAGACTGGCCTCCTAGAATGTCCCCACAATTTTTATTTCTCTTTATTTTCCTGAAAGAGTTTATATATTTTTTCCTAAATGGTTGCTAACATTCACCAGTAAGCCTATCGAAATCTATAGTTTTCTTTGGGGGAAAGTTTTTAATCTATGAATTCAGTTTATTTAACAAATGCAGGGCCATTCATTTTAACTATTGCTTCTTGGATGAAATTTATTAGTTTCTATTTTTCAAAAATTTATTTCAACTAAGATGTGATATTTCTTAGCATTTATTATTATCCTTTTAATGTCTGCATAATCTTTAGTAATGCCACAACTCAGATTCCTGATATTGGCAATTTATGTGTTCCTTTGTCTGATCTGTCTGGCTGGAAGTTCATCAGTTTTATTGTTCCTCTCAAATAATAATGTTTGGTTGTATTGATTTTTCTTTACAGATTTTTTGGGTTCATTTATTTTCCTCCTGACCATTATTATTTCCTTTTATCTATTTATTTTATATTAAATTTATTCTTCCTCCTTTAGTTTCTTAAGGTGTTGCCCAAAGTCATTGATCTAAGGCCTTTCTTGTGTTCAGATATAAGCACTTAGTGCTATAAATCCCACCGCTAACCCCATGGACTGCTTCAGTGGAATCCCATAATTTTTCACATGTATTCTGCCCTTTTTTCTGGTTCAAAAAACTTTATCTTTCTTTTGATTTATTCTTTAACTCATGAATTATATAAATGTGTATTATTTTATTTCTTTAAAAAATTTTTTCTTGTTGTTCAATTACAGTTGTCCCCATTTTTCCCTTGTTACTCTCCCCTGCCCACCCCTCCCCCACATTCTGTTTTCTCTCCCCATTGTTTTTGTCCATGGGTCCTTTATACATGTTCTCTGACTTGATCCTTCCCCTTCTTTCACCCACTAACCTTCCCCCCCCTCCCCCGCCCGGTTACTGTCAGTTTGTTCTTTATTTCCATGTCTCTGGTTCTATTTTGCTTGCTTGTTTGTTTTGTTGATTAGATTCTATTTATAGGTGAGATCACATGGTATTTGTCTTTCACAGCCTGGCTTATTTTACTTAGCATAATACTAAATATTAGGAGATTTTTCAATCATCCTTTTTCTTTCAAAAATTAATGTCTAATTTAATTCCATTGTAATTACTAACATACTTATTATGACTCAAATAACTTTAGATTTGTTGAGATTTATTTTATTGCCAAATGTAGCCTATCTTGGTAAATATTGCATAGGTGGGAAAAGGCGTGAGCTCTGCTGTCTGGGTGTATTGTTTTATGGAGATCAGTTTTGGAAAGCTGGCTGATGGTTTTGTTCAGATCTTCCATATCCTTTCTAATTTTCTGAGCACTTGTTCTATCAATTGAAAGAATAGTATTGAAATCACTGACAATAGTACATTTCTCTGCCTCTTTTCATCAGTTTTTGCTTTGGCATTTCAATATTCTGTTCAGTACATAAACATTTATGATTGTTGTACCTACTTAATAAATTGGCCTCTTTTTTATTATGAAATGACTTCCTTTCTCCCTGCTGTGGGATATCACCCCAAATGGATGCTTTCCTCACATTGTTTGGCATCTGATATTGCCTACCAGGGTGTTCTACTGAGTGGACATCCTTCTTACTCCCCTTGGTATCTGATGCTTCCTGCCAGGCCAGTCACCCACCTGCTTCCATTCCACCCCAGCATGGATGTCTTTCTCTTAACCCTTCACGGGGCTTCAGCATTCCATTCTGGGCTGCCTTCTACACACAAACCCTTTCATCTCACTTTGTCTTTGACACCCGTTGTGGAGAGGTCTCTTTCCCAAATACTGCCCTTACCCTGATAGCCCACCCTGGACATCCACCTCACCATACCTGGGTTCCAATTTCTACGCCTGTCCCTCCGAAGGGAGAGACTTTTGAAAATGGAGATTTACCTTATAAATGTACATTTCTTTTATAAAAAGGTAAATTTTACTCTGTTCTTTGAACTCCTCCTGTGTCTGCTTTTCCTCAAAAATAATCAATTCAAACACATTTTAGAGGGACATACTCTGCTTCTCTTCATATGAAATAGAGATATCATGCATGTAACACATATATTATAAATATACATATGTATGTATCATATATAAAATTATATAGGATATGTAAGCATATATATGAGTTATTAAACTTCACAAATAAAACATGATGTTTTTCTTTTGATAATCATTGTATTTACAAAAGAGCTCCAGATAACATTATTTGGGGTTCTAAACCTTATTTGTAAACTAGTGAGTTGGGCAAGCTTGGGATGGTTACCCACGAGAAATGAAACCTAAACTCTCAAGAATGGAAAATCAGAGTTGACAAAGGTTTGCTTGAAGTAGGACAAAGGATAAAGGGATGTATAAATAAATTTGTTTCTCTGTTTTTTATGGATTTGGAGTTTCCTTCCACAAACGGGTTAACATAGCCCTTCAAACATTGGTGCCGGTAAGACAGGCCACTGAATAGAATCATCTGTTTCCCACACTTTAAGCCACAGGGAGTAGTTTTGATTGAAGGGAAAATGCACAGTAGAAAACACAAAATAAAAGTTAATGGGCTGAGGGGGTGTGTTTCTGGTAAGGACAGCTTGCAAAAACACTGATTGTGTGAGTCAAAACAACAATTGAAATCTTGTGATTTGAGAAACAACACACTGAACTCTGCGAATTCTGATGGAATATTAAAACTCTAGCTCAAAAACAAACAGCTCCTCTCCCCACACAGCCTCTTTGGTCTACATTTCTTTCACTTGGAAATAAGATAATAATCCCTCCCTAGGTTTAAAATAGTATGCCTTCATAAGAGTTTTGGTGAAATAAAGTAGAGACTTTTCAACACATTGCAACCTCTTGTGAACTCACAGGGAGGTTGGATAGTAGGAGGAAGAAAAGATAAATAACTAAAATATCAAATATCATGTGAGTAGTTGGCCCTTAAGTCCCATTATTATTGTCACTTTGACATTCTGTGATCTCTAATGACCTCAGAATATACCTAATGTCAAAAGGATGAAGAAGAATAGCTAACAGCGTCAGTAACCCGAAAGTCCCAAGATCATTCTTTCAGTTTACATGAGGAATTCACTGGCTGAAATGACAGGTTTTGCTGCATTGGGGAGATGCAGCCAAGGTTAGAGAAAACTGGGATTTTGGCCTTGCTCTGACTCATTTAATTCTATAGTGCACATGTGTGTTTCATGTTAACACCATGCTGTAGCACCTGTGAACTATCTCCTCATCCTGAAGGATCTTATTCTAAGGAGTAGGAGGGTTTCTGCATATCTGCTGCCGAAAGAGGCAGCATGAGCCGTTGTCCATTTCCTTTCAACTGGGTCTCTTTCTAAGTGTTCTACGCCCCTCCATGTCCGCTGTGTTCAAAGTTCTGTTGACCAAGTGTTTACATTTTCATCATCTCCATACCAGTTACCAGACCTATGCTGTCTTCACTCCCCCTTTCAAACCAGTCTGTAAGGCATGCCTAATAAAATGCTGACTCTCAAAGGTGCTTCAGAAGGAATTCTCAGAGGAAGAATGCTGGCTTTCTGGTTTGGTTGATTTCTTCCAAGTTGTGTTTAATGGAGTGGTGTGTAGGGTCAGGAAGGAGTAAAATACTGGTTCCCTCGTGCACTGCAGCAGCCTGCATGTTTCTGAATAAAGCTAGAATGTGCCTTTGCAAACCCCAGTATAATGGCTTGTGGAACCAAACAGAAAGACGAGAGGTGGAGTGGAACCAGTGAGCCCAGATCTTTTCTGGGACATGCTGGCTGGGCCTCTTGTGTTTAACCGCATGTGAAATTAGGACTCCTCTAGCCACCATAGGGAGGAAGTCATCTACATTTATTTCCTCTCAGTCTGCTCCTACTCGCCCCCTGCAATCTACCTTTTATTCCCATTGCCCTGCTGATAATCTAAGATATAACCAATAACGTCTTTTTCCTGTTTCTCATCTTTCTTGATACATCTGCAGCCTTTGTCCCCATTGCCGATTGTTTTGTCTCTTGTCATCTAAAAAGGAATCTTATACTATCATTATCTGCATGATGTTAAATTGGAATTTTTGACTGATTATTGTGTCTTTACATGAAGACAATATTGGTAAGATATTCTAAAATGAGGTTCCTGGGCAATATACAAATTTTTAAAAATTAAAAACAAGTTAAATGACTTTTAAATCTTTTACACACATCAGGAGTTTAAATGGTTCAGGTTGCTAGAGATTAAGGAAATATTTCAGAAGTATAATGTTGGGGAGAAGACCTTTTATTCTTTGAGTCCAGTCCTCCACAATGGGTGCACCGAATTCAGCAGAAAAAGGTTAACAAAGTGCCTCATTTCTGGCTAAGAGTGGAAATTAGAGACAAAAAGTCCTCAAAGAAGGAAATTCTCCAAAGGACTCAAAGAATCTATAAAAGAATTTAGCTTAAGCATCTTCCAACCCAGAGATTCAGTGCTAATTTACTCATAGTTATCTTTCCAGTATGATTTTTCTTCCTCTTTTTGCTCCCTATACTTCATCTGTAAAGGGTAAGAAACCTTAGCGACCCAGCTGGGGACGGCGATGTGGAAACACTGGGAAAGAAGTTGCCAAGCACGCTCTCTCTATTCCCATTATAGGGCTCCCAGCCTGTCTTAGCAAGGGTAAGGGAAATACACAACTTTGAATAATTTCAGAATTTTGACATTTCAGTTACTAAACTGTAAGGGTGGTTTGGGACATTAGAGTGACAGAAAAGTCACAGGACATGACCAATGGAATGAATATGTGCTGCTGACTGTATTTAAAAAAATAGTGGCAGATAAAAATTACTTTATAACATTTCACAAGTCATGTTAGTTCAGGGTATTAGGTTCACATGTTTAATATTGACAGTCAAGAAAATACAGATAAACTAGAATTTTAACTGACATTAATTCCATTAGTTTCATTAATTACGATAAATATTTCTATACATATTTCTACACATATTATATACACATATTTTTATATGTGTATACATATACACATGCCTGTGCATAATCATTCTATTGATATTATTTTGTAATATGCTTCTTTTCCCTAATAATATATCAGGAATATATTCTCAAAGCTCCCAAAACTAAGATAGGTCTTTACACTTTATATTTCCTTCGTACCTGCACTCACCCCTTAATGATTCGATGTTAAATTGTCTATTAAATTTTTGCATTCCATTTTGGTAAGCAGAATTCTATGGTGACCCTCCTGCACTCCCCTACCCCCACCCTTGTTCAGCGACTCTGGGCCTTGTGTAACTCTCTCCCCTTTTAGAATGGGTGCAATTTGTGAGCATGATGAGGTATCATTACTATGACTGTGTTACATTCCAGGCAAAAGGAAGTTTACCCAAGTGGGTCTCAGTCTTATAGCCTCAAGAAATGTAATTCTAACAACCTGAAAAATCTTCTGAGCAGATCTTCCCTAAAGCTTCCAAATCACAGAACAGCTTGCCAACACCTTTAGTTTGGCCTCCTGAGACCCTAAGTAGGAAGCCCAATTAAGTCTTGCCCGAATTTCTAACCCACAGAACTGTGGGCTAACAAATAGGTGCTGTTTCAGGTTGCTAATTTTGTGGTAATTTTTTTTACACAGTAATAGAAAACTAATATACTGTCCTTAAAAAGGTAGATTATAAATTCCTGAAGAGCAAGGACAGTCTTATCCTCCATCATAATCCCAGCACAGTGCTTGAATAAATATTTGTTGAATATATTAATTAATTAATTAACATCATGGACTTTTTTGTATTAAAAGCAATAGTATGTAAATTTTGCAAGTATAAATGACAGTATAAATGTGAACAGTTACTTTTGTCTAGTTCCAAGATGGCACATCCTTTTCACTTGTGACCCAAGTCTTACAAATTGGCAACGAGGTCCTGCAGCCCTGGCCAGACTCACTGGGAGAGAAGCCACGGTATAGGGGGAGGTCTCGGAGGTGGAAGATCAGAAAGGGGATAGAATCTATGACAGTCCTGGATTATGCCTGCACCTTTACATTCTGTTCATGAGACACATGTAGCTCTTTCACACTGGGGCTGATAGTAGATGAAAAATGGAAAGCTGGGTCTCATTTACTTCTCATTTAAGCTTTCCATAAGATAAACAGATGGGAGTTAAGAGTAGCTTGATGGCACTTTTACAGCCCCAGAATACCAATCTGCAAGTTTCATTAGATAAAGGAATAGCAACGTTTGATGCTTTTTATTTGAATATTTACATTAAACATTCTTCTTGAAGAAAATAGAGATTAAAATTATAAAAATGTATAGAATGATGTTTGTTTTAATCATGATTACAATATTTAACAGATTTTATTTGAGTAATTAGATGAAAATTTATTAAGCATTGTTTTGTTATGCCTTAATATTATTCTCATATATGAAAATGTTAATTTTAAAACAAGTTATGTTTAGTCATACAGTAGTGCACCCTTATATGCCGGGGACGTGTTCCGAGACCCCAAGTTGATGCCTGAAACGAACATAGTGCCAAACCCTATGTAAATTATGTTTTTCGTAGACATACATACAAATGATAAGGTTTAATTTATAAATTAGGCAATTTCACACATAGAAGATGTGTCCTTACTATGGATCTTAGCAACCGCAGCATATAAATTTTTGTTTTCTTATTGACAACTTTCACCTTTTCACTTAAAGGAAGCATTTACTGCTTCACCTGGGCATATTCAAATTGCCAGAATCACTACTCTTGTGCTTTGCAGTCATTATTAAGTAAAAGCAGGGGCAAACACAAGCACTGTGGTACAGTGAATCTGATAGCCAGGATGACTGCTGGATGATGGGTGCCCACAGTGTGTACGGTGTGGATATGCTGGACAAGGAGATGACTCACATCCCAGGCTGGCGGAGTGGGAAGGCATAAGATTTCATCATGCTATTCAGAATGATGTACAATTTAAAACTTAAAAACTGTTTATTCCTGGAATTTTCCATTTAATATTTTTGAACTTCAGGTGACTGCAATTAGCTGAAATCATTGAAAGCAAAACCCCAGGTCAGGGTGGTACTACTGTAATTCAGAAGCCCAAATAAACGTGTGTTTATTACTTCAGTGTTGGTGTTTTCTGAAGGACTGGGGATAGTTTCACTCAGAATGTTCACAGATCTTTGGAATGCCACATTTTATCTGGAACTAGGGAATATGAGGAAAGGAGAAGTCTAAACCAAAGATTTTTATTTTTTAAAGCAGTTCCCAAATATAGCTAACAAATTGAATTAACCAGTAAAAATGAACACAGTTTGTCTTACAGCTTCAATTTCTAGGAAGCATGTTATCACATTTTATCTATAATTTCGAATGCATTTTTAAAATTTTAGTTTAAATCATAGAACGCAATGAATGTAAGTGAAATAAAACATTTCAAAAGTCTAATTTAATTGGTCTGAGGCATTTATCCCCTCTACTGCTTCTCCTGTTCCTTTGAATCTATAATTACATGAAGTGAGTGACTGATGATACAGTTGAAAAGGAGAAGCTGTTAAACCCTAAGACATGCCGAGTTACAATGATGGTTAGATTGCACCACCTGGCTCTGATGACACACAGCGAGAATTCAAAAGGTGCAGAAATAACATTTGCTGAGGACCGAACACGGGGCTTTCATAGCGAGTGCCTTTTATATTTAAATAGTGATTTATATTATTTCCAAAAAGGAAAAGTGTATTCTGAATGCTGACTAAATACAAGATATTTCACCTCATAGAATACTTTAATTTTTAAAATAACTCTCGAAAGTGAGGTACTGTTATTTCTATTTTAAAGGAAATGAACATGAGAGACAGAGGACTTAAGTGATTTGTTCAATGTCTGGGCAAAGACGGCCTTTTCCTCCAACTTCAGATTTTTAGAAGGCAGATTTTTACCTTCTGTGAAGAGAGCATGCAGAGTGAAAACATGTGGCGTATAGGTTCCCTGACTTGGCTCCATGCTGGACCCATCTGGGAGTTTTGGAAAAAGACTGAAGCCTGAATTCCACCTTCAGGATTTCTGATTTAATTAGACCAGGGTACCTCCCAGACAGCAGAATCTCTAAAAGCAAACAAAGCAAACTCTAAAAAGGAATCCTCAAGACTGAAGATAAGGGATCACTTATAAAAGTGATGGACGGAAAATTCACGAACATACTGAACACTAGCATGTACAAACCACTTGGTGTGTGGAGAAGAGGAAGACTGAGAAGTCAGCAGAGCATACTTCTGGCACGTAATTCCACTTCAAGGCCGCACAGTCACTGTAGGTTGGGATGCCGCTGTGGCGCATGTGACGAGGGAATGTATCTAGAAACTTTTACAGTTGGGTCTGTAATAAGATAATGACACAGTACTGGAAAGGTGTCAGATTGGACAACATATGAATACCAGTCAGAGGTACAGCTTCGATGTATGAAGGGGCACCTTCTAGAGGGAGTAACCTTCTCAAAGTGGTGAAGATGTGGGGCATTTGTTTGAACAGAGACTCGCACAGTATCAGAAATGGAACACAATAGAATTTGGACAAGTGTCTTAGGAACATAAGTGTCTGGGTCCAAAAGAGAAAAGACAGTAATGTAGACAATATTATCCTTTGAAAATGTAGGACCTGCATGTTAAAGAGAAAGGCTTAGAACAGATTAATTTATGTAATTCACCTGAGTTTTGTTAAAAGGAGTAAGGAAACAATGGAGGAAAATAACCACACAGCCCACAATTATAAGAATATCATGTGACAGAAATGAATTTCCACACTTGCCACTGAAGTATCTCAGGTTACTCAAAACCTTGAAAATTCCTATTTCTTTTTTATAAGATTTTATTTATTTATTTTTAGAGAGAGGGGAAGAGAGGAAGAAAGAGAGGGAGAGAAACATCCATATTTCATTGCCTCTCATGTGCCCCTGACCAGGGACCTGGCCTGCAACCAACGCATATGCCCTGACTGGGAGTCGAACCGTCAATCCTTTCCTTTGCAGTCTGGTGCTCAGTCCACTGAGCCAAGCCAGCCAGAGCAAAAAAAAAAAAAAAAAAAAAATCACATTTCTAAGAAAAGGAAATGTTTTAGTGTACTTACTGGATATAGACTATAATAATCTTTAGGTGTCCAAAACCAAGGACAGACAAGGTCTGAAGCCTTAAACGCTGCTTCGGATCAAGGTTTGTTGAGGGTGATTCTCCAGCTGAGTTGACATAGAGTAGTAGCTCAAATATTTCTTGAAATATTTTAAAGATAATATAACCTTAAAAATCTCTAGGCTTTTTGAACTTAGAATTGTATGAGGAAACACACAGGCAAAAGATCTCTTGTGATTATCTAACCATTTACACAGTTATGTATTCATGTGGTTTTGTATTCCACACTATGGAATAAGCCATATAGAGAGTTTACAGTTAGTAAAGAGTACCAATACATAAAAAGAGTAAATATTACTGTCATTCTGATGAAACTTCTATTTCTCCTTGTGAAGCAGCCACCAGTCTCGCTTCCAACCCCTGCAGGTGTTTTCTCTCGTCCTGGTGACGAAGCCTAGTCCTCTGACCTTCTCACTGACTCATCCTGCAGTCCGCGTCACCTTCTCCATGGATATTCCTTTTATAGCACGTGTCCTCAAACTAGAGAATTTCTAATCTCTCTGCCTACAGTTACTCAAATATCAACCTTGAAGACAAAGCAATGACTAATTACACTGATACAGCTAAGAGCCTGGATTGCCTTTAATCCATCACCACCCACCCAAGCTTCACTGACATGCACTACTAAAATCTGAAGGACTTCACTGGACCTCAGAGTGTTCTTATGGAATGTCTGCCTGCAGAAATGGCTTTACTTCAGATAGTAATATTTCAGATACATAAAAGCATTCTCTAGCCATCTGATCTCTCCTGTATCTGTGGGTGAGATTTGGATTCCTTCCCATTTGAACTGATGAGTTTAATTATATTCACACATTCTGATGAATTTAACATCCAATATTCAATACCCACCCTGTGCTGCCCCACTGGATGCTGGCAGGTTGGGAGGTTGTAATTTAACTATTTCCCCTAGATACAAGTAAAAACAGAAATTTCTCTAAAACTTTTAAGCAAACTGACTCTTCTGTTAATTCAGTAACTTGTCAGTGGCTGAGGAGTTCTACCAAAATATTGAAAATGGTTTGAGGATATAGATACAGAACTAAGATTAGTATATTAGGGGAGACCTCCCCCCAAAAGGCAGAATTATCTTCTGGAGTGTGGGGCCCTTGTAGTACAGGCTGCCCCCCACTAGGTGAGTGTTCTATGAACCCATCTATATCAGTGTGCCAGCTGGTGCTGTTGTGAGAGGCTGCACCCGGCTTCAGTGAATTTTTTTGAAGACTCAACGTATTTGTCTATTTCATGATGGATGATATATATGTGCACCTGCCCACACCGCACTGAGTGTTTAGCAGTTTTTGATCAAAAACAGTATGACCTCTGTGCCCCACTCTCCCTACTTACCCAATCTCACCCCTAGTAAGTTTTTTTTGTTTCCCTGGATGAAAAAAGTCCTCAAAGAGCAACATTCTGCTGATGTGGAGGAGGTGGAACAAAAATGGCAGAAGTGCTATAAGACATCACTATCAACAAGTTCAAAAAGTGTTTGAGCAGTGGACATATTGCATCAAATGGAGAGAGTCCTTTGAAGGTGACTGAAGTTTAAGCATGTAAGAATAAATATACAATTTTTTAATAAATAAATTCTGGGTATTTTAGGCAGTTCCCCTGATATACTCAGCCGTATATCAGGAGAACTGCCTAAAATACCCAGAATTTATTTATAAAAAATCTGAGTATATCATGAATAAGGTATCTTATTTATCTGAGGTAAATCTGAGTATATCATGAATGGCCAAACTTTCATGTTCTTATTTAACCAAATTAAAGGTCCTTTCCCTGTTGCTAGTGAAGCAGCCTTCCTCATGTAATTCCAAATATCTGGGTTAGTTTGTAGTAGTTATCAGCTCTTACATGATTAAAACTTGGAAAACCTTTATGAGCCCAAGCACTCCAGAGCAATATATTAGCACTGAGGCTAACAGTTGTCCCACTTTACTCTCCATCTCAACTAAGACTTACTCAGTAGCAAATAATGGAAGAAAAATATAGCTACTGGAAAACAACAGGATTATTCCCTGTGTAATTAATTACCTCACCTATGTAATTAGTTACATCTACCAAATAATAACTCTGATAGGCTTTATCTGTGGGCCAGAGACTTAGCAATGAGAGAAGAAATGCAGAGGTGACTTTCTGAAATTTCCTTCTGGTCACTGACTTAACCTTTGCTAGTGCCAAACTTTACAAGTGTTAATACTGAGTCACCTAAGTTATTGAACGTAATTTTTTATTTTGCCCTCCTATACTACCGCAGGTAGGATAAGGCCAAAAGGGAGATGCATAGAGCAAAGGAAAATGATTGGTTTTCAAATTAAATGTAGAAGTCTTAAATCAAGAATGAGGTAAGCTTCAGATGGTCCACAGGGTTAATTTTATGTATTTTTCAATCTTCAGGATTTGCTTTTGGAAATAAGTATAGAATGTACAGATTCTAAGAATGAAAGGATTGAGCTTACACAGTGATGCACTGTTTACAGGTGGCCGCTGTCGCACACAGTGAGCACGAAAGTTCTAAAGGAGCTGGGAGCAAGCTTCCTCCAGTTCCCCGTCTTCCTTCTGAAGTAGGTGTTCACGTGCGTTGTCTGTTGTTGGGATGAGCTGCTGCAGTAAAGGGTGAACAGTCAAGGGCCGGGACCCACACTCACAGCTAGAAAAAGCTAAAGTCTGTGTGTCAGCGTTCCAGCGGCTTTGCTTCAAGGTTTCCCAAGAAACGTTGAGCTTCCTTCAGTTTTGTTGGTTCTGGTGTCAGTGTGTGACCCAGGAGGAGGGGTGCGTGTGGAGCACCATGTCCTCGAATACAGTGTATTTGTTCTACATTGAAGTTCTCATTGAAATCCTCCATCATAGATTTATGTAAAAATAAATCATCTTTTTGGAAATGTATATATATATATATATGTGTGTGTGTATGTATGTATATATATATATATTTGTCTTGTAAAAATATGTTATAAATTAATAGTTAATAGTTAATAATTATCACAAGATCTAACTATAAGGATGCTCATTGAATTATTTATAATAGCAAAAATTTAGAAACAATCCATATGTTGAAAAATTAAATTATGCTATTTCCATATAAGTGAATACATACATGTATAGATATTAAATGTGATAGATGTTGAAATATGTATGATAAATTATTTCTACAAACTGGTACCTTGTCCTGATGGCCATTATGGGTGTTTGCACATCATATTCTATAATTTGGTGGGTGTGGGAGACATGAGGGGAAAGCACTTTAAACTTTAAGATAGATGAAAAATAAGAACAAAAACAAATAAAAGGAGTCATTAGCATCCTTATTTCCACTTTCTATTCAAGGTAACCTAGGTTTTTCCTACCCTTCTTCTCAAAATCCTTCCAAGTTCTGCCCATTGTCCAGTTACAAAACCACTTGCACATTTTTAGGCATTTGTTCCGGTAGCACTCGACTCTCAGCACCAAAGTTTGTATATACTTTCTATTGTTGATGTAATAGATTTCCCAGAAGTTGGGTCTTAGAACAAATTTCTTATCTGACGGTCCTGACACCAGAAACCCTAAAATCCAGGCGTGAGCGGGGCTGTGTCTCTTCTGGAGGCTCGGGGAGGAGTTTGCAGAGCATGTTCCAGCTTCGTGAGGACGGCTGCATTCTGTGGCCCATGGGCCCTTTTTCTCAGCACTTTGATCTCTGCTTCCATCGTCCTCCATTGTTTACACCCTGATCCCTCTGCTTTCCTCTTATAAAGGCCCCTATGATTACAGCATCTCAAGATCCTGAATTTAATTATATCTGCAAAGTTCCTTTTACCAAACCAGGTCACATATATATAGTTGTCAGAGGTTAGAGCTTGGACATCTTTGAGAGGATAATTATTCTGCCTATTAGAGACTAAAAGAAAAAAAATCTTTGTTTCCCTGTGTCAGTTTTTAAATGTGTCCTCAGTCATACTTCCCCATTCTTTGAAGCTATCTCAGATCCCAGATTTTTTTTTTTTTTGGTCACTTTCAAGTGCCAGACCTATTTCATTTTTTGGTAATTAGTTGGGTATTTAAATGTCCAAATCACTCTAATTGAGAACTTAACATTTTACATACAACTTGACTTCTTTTTTTGCATTCCCCCAGTGAAGGTCTGCCCTTCCCTGAATCTTGTAGAACACAGTGGGGAAGGAAGGATGTGGTCTGTCACTCACTCTGTTTATTTTACCTCTTCTTTCCCTGCACCCTCTGGCCCTTCTTAGAATCATTGTGGTATGAAGGGGATTTTAAGGCAAAGAACTAAAGGTCTGTTTGGTAGCTGGTATCATCTGTACGTTTTCTTCATTGACAGTCCTGTTTGTTGAGTGTTGTAATCATTAGAGGGAGTTAACTTTGTCAAATGTTTTCTTGTGTCTATTTAAGTAATCATGTGTTTTTTTTTCCTTTTGCCTACTTATATGAAATATTATGATGACAATTTTCCTATGTTAACTGACCTTGCACTCCTGGAATAAATCCCAATCAATCACAGTGCATAATCCTCTCTGTATTTCTGTTTTGGATCTCTTAGTATTTTCGGGAGGATTTATGTGTCTGTATTCACAAAGCATACCAGTCTGTAGTTTTCTGTAAGGACCTTGTCTGATGTTGGTGTCAGGGCTTCATAGAATAAATGAGTTGGAAAGTGTTCTCATCTCTTCTATTTTTTAAGGGTTTTTTTTGAGTAATTGGTGTTAAATCTTTAATGATTTTGTAATTCAACAGAATGACATCTGGTTCTGGGTTTTCTCTGTAGGGTGTTTTTGGTTACTAATTCAATCCTTTATATTGTTATAGTTCTATTCCAATTTTGTTACTCTTCTTGAGGAAACTTTTATTGTTTTTTCTTTGAAAGATTGTATATTCCATCTGGTTTACCTATTTCTTGGATTATAGTTGCCCACAGTATTTACTTATAATTATTTTCACTTCTCTGAGGTCAAAATTAATTTTTTAATTTGTGATTTTTATATTTGAGTCCTTGCTATCCTCCTTCCAGCTGAGAATCTTAAACACTCCTTGTGATTCCCTGTGGCAGACTTGCCCTACCCCTGTTTGGGTTAATACCCAAGCAGGGTAATAATGCTTATTATTCCTCTGAAAACTCAACTTGCTGCCATTCTATTACCTAGATCTCCTTCAGCCCTGGTAGGGTTCCTGGAACAGGCCAAATTCAATTCTGCTATTTCAGACATGCACACACCTTGGAGTATTTATTATGATAAAATGCAAAGTGCTCTTTTGCTTCTGCTATTACCCTAAGCTTGAGGTTGTGTACTTGTGGCTTTGACCTCAAAAAACAAGAGATTCTCCTTATCGCCTCTCTTTCCAACTCCAACTTTATTACACATGCAAATCAAATAGAGTATCTAAAGCTCCCTCACTCCTGGATTCCCATCTGATCATAACACTCCAGTCAGTGGTGGCTCAAGTTCAACTTTCAATTATGACTTCAGTTGTCATCATTCTGTTCTTAATTTGAGCTTGCCTTGATCTAGCCTAGTTACAAGGAAAGATTTAACTCTCATTTAGTTCTCAGTTTTTACTCCTCGATCATAGGAACTTCATGTCCTTTCTTAGTTCTTTGAATACGAAGTCTCTTTAGGGTCTTAGCGACTAGAGAGACATTTCCTTTTTACAATATGAACCTCCCTCTGCTGGCCATTTGTACAGCATACATTTGTACTTTCATCTATTGCTTTCTGAAACCTGAGCGTCTATTAGTTAAGCACTGAGCCATTGAGCATATTCAAGCACATTCATCACCCATCTTTGTCATATCATCATCATCGATCGTTCATTCGTGTCAACAGCAATCATTCACTTCTGTTGCCTTCCTGCTCTGTGGCAGGCACTGGGTATGTACCCGAAGTGACACTGATCCTGGAAGTCCTCACTCCTTTAAAGGATATGCAGAGCATGAGCTGAGGTTCAAAATAAAAATAGAAAATGATTTCTAACTTTAGTTCCTCACATTTCTGTCTGTTTTGTGTGATATTCTAGGGGAAAAGTTCAAGGAAAAGGTGAAGGCTAAATCTTAAAAATTCACAAAACTACCAAACTTCATTCATATCTAGAGCACATCGCTGTATATCATACCCTATTAAACTTTGTGCCAGAAAGAAGTTTACTTTCTGAAAATGTTTCCAATGCACTTCCTAAAACACACACCTAACATTATTAACAATCAGAAATTCATCATGAATCTCATTCTGCACAGATGGGAGATGAACATAGCTCAGCAAAATTCTGAATTTGACAGCTTTTGGGGGGATGCAATTTAATAAAAAAAATACCTGATTTGACACAAGTCAGAATATTACATTTCAAGCTTTGGTGAGTCAGTGTGCCTCAGGGATCAACATGACTGGTGACACAAGATTTAGAAACCACACCACTTAGGAACCACACCAAAACCATCGATACTTTCACTGTGTGTCTGCACAGCCTCAGCCCTTTCTCCAAAGGTAGGAATGCTCCCTGACGGGCCCCTGATAGCACTGCCCAGCAGTGCTGGCTAGGAGGTTAGGTAGCTTCGAGATTTCATAGAACTACACAGTCACTCAAGTATTTAAGAAGCAGCAACACTACACCAGGCTCTGGGAACATAGTGGTGAACAAGACAGGCCTATGGAGTCTAGGGGAGGAAGGAGATGGTATCTAAGTCAACAAACATGGGGAAAACATGCCAAATGGTGATAAGACTGTGGAATTAATGAAGCTCTGAAAAGCAGGCAATGGGGTTACACAAGTTAGGGTCGTCAGAGAAGACTTCTCACAGCAGGACTTAATATGCAAAGGAGCAGAGGATCACAGATGCAAGGAAGAGTGTGTGCATCACTTGGGGTGAGTACAAGAGAGGAAAATGACCCCAGAAGATCACACACAAGGACTTAAAGCTCCACATTTAGAATTTTTAAAGTTTAAGTTGAAGCTTTTCTTTTACAGGCCTAACTCAGTAGAAATAACTATTAAACACTTTCAAAAGTAGTATCGTAGAATTAAGATGGGGAGATAGATAGCATTGGTATTTTGAAAGAGCACAGGAATTGGAAACAAATTCAGGGCTTCTGTTTGTTTCAATTAATATGTTGACTCTACCAAGTAATACATATAATTAATGACAAGTCACTTTGTCTCCACATCTTAGTATCTAACTGTAGATCAAGGTAAGTTCATAGTCAAATGGTGCAATAATTGTAAACTTCTCCATAAATTATGGAATCTTAATGTGAGACGATCATATTGTTATTTTTAAAACATAGGTGAGGCAGACCTAAAATATTCACAATTTGCCCAGTGCCAATACCAACATCTAGCCTCAGTTTGGGGTACTGCTGGTAGGAAGAATGCTAGTGTGACTAGAGTGGTGTCTCATTCACAGGCTCTGATCATCACTGGTCATTTCCTTTTCTTTAAAGATCTGTCTAACTGGGTACTAATATCTAGTAGCATTCTGTCTTTGCTGAGAAATTTTGCCTTAGTCACCAAAACATGAAAGAAAAGTTGTTAGTAAATTGAGAATCAGAGATGACATTTGTACACAGTAACTTTTTTCCTTATACTCATCTACAGTGATGGTCTCTACAGTGTGAAAGACATTTCTGAAGTTTAAGGACATGTGACTACGTTCTGTTGGTGGTGGTGGTATGCTAAAAGGGTGGGTAGAAGTGAGTAGATAGATCAGCATCCAAGCTGACAGGCCTCAGCCAGGTTGTACGTATGGGAGGTTTAGGTATAGAGTTGACCCTCTTATGGTTCCAGCTTTCAGAATACATATGTTCTTTCTGTAGGGCAACTATCATTAGAAAGAACTTGAAATTCTTTCACACTGATGTATAAATGCTTGATAAATTATGTTTGGTTGGAGGTCTAGAAATTGGGGTTCTTTTACTGGTTTTGAGATGATGTACAATTTCATTGCCTGCCTGAACTTTTCCTCAGATATAAAATAAAGGAATTGGCTATTGTGATAGTTCCCACTCAGTTACACATAAGGAATACCTAGAGAAGTTTTGAACATACAGGTGCCAAAATATCAGCCACAGAAAGTGTGATTCAATAGAACTGAGGTGGAGCTCAAGTGATTTAAGTTCAAATTTAAATTGGGAATTGCAAGGCTAGATAGACCACAAAACTCCTTCTAGCACAAAAATGCTTGAACTCAAAGACTTAACCGGGGGAAACATCTGACATCATAACATAGCCACAGATTAATTTTTTGTGGTACAAGCTGTATGTTGGCAGAGACAGGACAACACAAAAATAATATGGAAAAGTGTGTGTTCTCCATTAGGTTCTCATGTTCCATCTTTTGAGTGGTTTCCTCCTCTGTGTGTTTCTTCTAATCCTGCAGCTGCTAAGAATAAGTATAACTGAAAGGAACTTTAAAAAAACATCTTCCTCTAATGCTGAATAGAACTGCTCTATAAAAGGAAAGATTGGATTTTATTGTCTACCAAGTGTCTAGCGTAACATTATGTCCATGGTTCTAAACATTTTGAACTCAGAACTTTTTGCTTAAAAATTACCAAAGATTGCAAAGAGTTTTTGTTTGTGTGGGTTATATAGCAACAAATGTTATTATATTATAATTTAAAATATTTATTAATTCATTCAAAATAATAATAATAATGTAACATTATACATTATAACAAATTTATGAAAAGTAATGATATTTTTTTTAATGAATAATTATTTTTTATTAGTGAGAAAAGTTGCAGTGTTGTACATTGTTTAAATATTTTAATACCTGGCTTAGCACAGTTCAACTGGGTTCCTGTACCAGCTCAGGCATCTAAGCTGTTATGATAACACACAGTATGTAGTCACTGAAAAAACCCATTGTACACTGGTGGAGTGAAAATAGTTTTGACCCTGTGGACTAGTCTCAAGGAACATCAGAGACTCCTGAATAGCACTTTGAGAGACACCACAAAACTCTCTATGTCAATTGTAATGAAAGAGGAGGTATTACAGTTACCATATAAAGAAATCTTAGCAATAAAAAGACACAAAAATTAAAATGGGCAAATAATTTCAATAGACATCTCTCCAAGGAATGTGTGCACATGTCTGATAAGGGCATGAAAAGATGTTAAGCATCATTAGTTATTATGCCAATGCAATTGAAAATTACAGTGAGATAACACTTCATACCCCTTAAGATAGCTAAAATAAAAACACAGAAAATATCAAGTCTTGGTAAAGATGTGAAACAATTGGAATCCCTAGTACATTGCTGGTGGGTTTGTTGTATGGTGAAGCTACTTTGGAAAATGATAGGTTCAGGGTACTTATGGCAGGGATTTGTGAGCTTCTTGGACCTGGAGTTTACAATTCTCTTTAAATTTGAAGAAACATTATTCACTGCCTTTTCAAATTTTTCTCTGCCTTCCTCATCCATTTCGGGGGTATTACAAGTAGAAAATATTTTAGGCTGTGTGATGTCCCACAACTCACTGACACTCTTCATTTTTTCCATTGTTTATTCTTTGTTTCACTATGGAGAGTTAAACGGATATGTCTTCAAGTTCACTAATGTATTCTTCTTTCATGTCTAATTCTTGGCATTTCCATTTAATGCTTGTTTTCATCTCAGACATTGTATTTTACATTTCTAGCAGTTTAATAATTCTCTATGCCTTTTAACATTGTACATTTTTCTATATCGCTTGAGTACATAAACTACATCAAACTTTAAAATGTTATTGTCTACTAATTCTGTCATTTGTGCCATTTCATTGATTTTGTTCCCCTCCTCATTAAAAGTCTTCTTTTCCTGCTTCTTTGCATATTTGCTAATTTTATTGGAAGCCGGACAGTGTGGGATTTTTATCATTAAGTCCTTCATATTTTGTATCCCTGAAATAGACCTCCTTACAGGACACAGTTAAGTTATTTGAAAAGAGTTTGATCACTTTTTGCTTTGCTATGTAGAACCAGAGCAGCCATTAGTCAGGGCTAAATTGTCCTTATTAGAGTAAATGTCTTTTGAATACTTTTTTTTCACTCTTTCTAGTAGAAACATGAACTGTTCTTGCCTTTGCATAAGTTCCAGGCATTTTGCCTATGGCTCCTTTCTTGTGATCCTCCCCACCCTGCCAGCCTCAGGCAGTTTTCTCACATGTTTTTGTTTATCAGTACCTAGCTGAACACTATTGAGGAACCGTCTGCAGATTGCTGGGTCTCTGTGCATCTGTCTCCTCTCCAGTAATCTGCACTGCCAACTTGAGCCTTTTTGATTTCTCAGAGTTTTCGAACACTCTCCTCAACTTAAGCCAAAAGCCAGGCCATTTGGGTCCTCCTCCCTGTACTATGAGGTGGAGACTCTCCAGGCAGTAAGCCGGAGTCATCTTAGCACTCACCTCATTAATTGTCTTTCTCTCGTTTCATTGTCCTATACCACTTCTTTTCTAATGTCTGAACATCATTATTTTTATGTATTTTCTGATTGTTTAGTTATTTAAGGTGGGAATGCAAATCTATGCTCTGTCACTCTGTCATCACTGAAAGTAGAAATTCTAGTGAGGTATTCAGTATAGTTGTTTACAATGCTGATGTTTTAGGTTTTAAAAAGTAATTAAACCTTGTTAGATGTTATGTTAGGTTTCCATAATAACTGGCCAAATTCTAATACCACTTATAGTTTACCTTTTAATTTCCATAATAATCTACCCATCACAAGTTTTAAATAAGCATGGATTACGACCTTGGCAGTGTTCTAGGTTTGAGGAATGCAGCAGTGAGTAGACATACCAAGTGTCTGACTCCACGGAACTTATATTGTAGCCGAAAGATACAGATAACAAGTATATATAAAAACACATAAATATAATAATATCTTATGATATACACAGTAGTATAATAGTTCATAAGACAAGAAGTAGCACTGGTTGTGGGGAAGCCTCCACATTAGTTAGCGTGAGGTGATGGCTAACCTAGGGGAATTTAAACTAAGAACTAAAGGATGAGTGGTGAGCTTTGTGAATAAGGAAAAAAGAGAGAAGGTGAAAGGCCTGAGATGGACCTTTAAAAAAAAAAGGTACTGAAGAGGTAGCCAGGGGCTAAATTTCAAAGTGCCTTGTAGGTTGTGATTTATGCTTTTAGAGGTGATAGTATTATATAGACTAGATCCCAGGGGCCAAAAGGGGAAACACATAGACTGGGTAGCAAGTGCTGCAGGAACCTGAGTGGGAGATCACCCGAGGGTTGGCTCTGATGGTTGGTAGGCCGAGGGCAGCCTGTGGAGACACAGCTTATAAGATGTATAGATAAACTTCAGACCAGAAAGTTAGTGGTGCTTTGAGGTAAAGAGATTAATTAAGAAATATGTCCAGGTCTTTGGCTTGAAAGAGTGGGTATGTGGTGGAACTTGTTACTGAAATGATGACTGTAAATGGGGTTTAAAAGGAAGGTAACAAATGTGCTATTTTGAGTGTGTTAAGTGTGGAGGTGTTAAATTTCCAAATAGAAATGTCAAGAAGGTTGTTAAATATATCTTTGAACATCAAGGAAAAAGTCAAGACTGCAAATAAGAAACTGTTCGTTTGACATTATATAATTTCATTTGCTTTTATTCGATGACATTATTTTATTTGAAAAATATTTGACTTGCTTCTCTAAGGACGCCAATTACCCCCTTTTAGAGGTCTCTTGGTACCTTCAGTCTTCCCAGCTGACACTGAACACAGGCGGGGATGGAGTGCCCTCTAGTGGATGACCGACTAGGTTTAGGACAAAGGGGTACAGACACAGCAAAATAGAGATCAGGGACTTCCCGAGCAGATTATCTAGTAGTGACAGTCATAGGAACATAATACACAAATTGGGTGCGCTCTTAAGGAGAACATGGAATAGTAGGGGACTGGTACAGAACAGAGAATGTAGGTGGTGTAATAAAAATACTACTCTGCTCCTCAGTTCCCGCCTAACACTATGTGTACAATGCAGGCTCAGTTTTGAAATTTGATTTTAGTCCATGTTACGTAAAATATTCTAATTTGCAAATATTAGCTACTATTCAGATTTACAACACCACATGGATTAAAGTTATGCAATGCAACATGTCTATGGATAAACTCTTTGGATTGTTGGCAGAGTCAGTATCATGGTTGTGATACTTGACTGTTATTTGGTAAGAAATGATTACTCAGGAAAACTCGGTAAAGGGTACATAGGATCTATTTCTCTTATTATGCCTGAAGGTTTATCTATAATTAGTTCAAAATAAAAGGCTCAATTTTAAAAAAATAATGATTTTTTTCTATCAGCTAAATTTACCCTAGGAGCCACTAGTTGGTAATCTGTATCCGAAGGAGAGAAGATACGGAAAGTGGTGCCATGTATGAAGGTGGCCCCTAAAATCCCACCTGAGAAAGCAATAGAGTGTTTGGGTGTTGGCCTGAAAACAACCTCAATCTTAGGCGTGTCCGTAACGAATGAGGGAACTCCTGCCCGTTGCCCCAAACCACTCACGCTGGCTCCACTGCCTGGGCAGTGTTCCAGAGAGCCAAACATGAGCAGTTTGCAGGAGCCAGGGGAATGGTAATGCCCAAGTCCAACAAAGTATATATTGTCCTCTGGTTCTGCCCTATCAGTTTTTGAAGTGATACCTTATGAGGGAAAATTCAGTAATCCAGAAAGATTGAATATGCCCCTTTCTGAGTGACTTATTCATTCGACTAATTAATGGGAGACAACAGTTATTGTATCACTATTCTACAGATGGGGCAGTTGAAAAATAGACCTTTGGAGTTTGAAAAAAACATATACATGCACATTCATTTTAAGCTGCGTTACTCAGAAATAGGTATCATTATCCAGATTTGACTTAGAGAATATTTCATATTGTTAGGAAAAACAATAGGCTATTATTCTTATGTATTACATTGGAAGTTTTACAATCAATATAAAAAATAATGGCCAATACCTGAGAATAATTAAGTTTGTTAATTTAAGATTGCCCATTAAGCAGATTCTGTGCTACCCATTGCTCAGATGGCTTCAACTTCTCCCTACTCCCAAATTTGATACTCATGCCCTTCTATATGATCAGTGAAAGGTGGAAAATACAAGGGGAAAGGAAGAACAGTTTGCAGAGGAATCGGTCAACAGGTCTTGGTAATGGGAAGCTAATGTACTGGAAAACATTATTGAAGCTGCCATCCTCAACAGTACTTCTCCCAACCCCATACCATTGTGCATAGATATTGGGACTTAGCGTTGATAATTAATTACACCTTTTCTTCACTGTCTGACGTGGGGTGAGCAGAGAAGTAGGCGCATGGAGACCAAAATATCAACATTACTACTGCTGGGGCTAAACTAGAAATTTGATCTTGGATGAGAGTTCACTTACTCTCTCCCAAGGCTAGCTATTGAAGTTCTCTATTTAGAGGGAGAATTTGGGCCTGCAATTTTGACACCTATAATTGGAAATGTTTATAATCAGTTAAGGCCCAGTGGTAGAGAGAAATGAAGAAAAGGAATGAGGAAGACAAGAAAAGAGGGGAGAGGAAGAGAGCTGGGGTGAGGGGGAAGACAAAGAGCACTATCAAGAGCCAATCCGAGACATACAAGACAAACTATAAAATATATAGTACCAATCTTGAAATTTTGCACTTGAATAGTAGTGTTTTAAATGTTTCTGTATACCACGATCCAGAATTGTTCTTGGCTCCAAGACATAATGATAAATAACAAACAGTCCTTTTACAGAAGGATTCAACAGTGTAGAAGGGGTAAAGAAATTAAAACATCATTATGATCTGAAATAACAATATGAATAATGTATTTTGATGAAGATGTTATGCAAATGATAATACAACATGAAAACAAATATTTTAAATGTTCAGATAAGCATAGCTTGTTTTTATAAATATGAACATATGCATACTGGTGTGCATGGTAGAAAACAGCCTCAAACTTGCTGGGGCTAGAAAGCGGCCATGCTCGAGTTTGCTAGATATGTCTGCATTCTATGGAGGACACTGGGATTTCTTTCTGAGGTAGGTAGGTCTTTTACTCTAAAAGAAGAAATTTTCTTTACCCATATAATTATAAAGAGAGGCTGAAAAACTGGCAGCTTGTAAGCTGAATCGAAATGCCAGGGCACTATTCACAGCAGCATTAGAACAGTTATCTTTGATCATGTTTTATCCAGGTATTTACAGTCCCATTACTCCACTTCGCCATGCACTTGCTGCTTCGCATGTCATTCTGTTTATCTGAGTTCAGGAGGCACTTGCGTTGTGGCCATTTCTATTAGAGCTTCCATTGGAGAGGATGTCCTGAGCAAGTAGTATAATCCGAATTCAGACCCTGCAGTCTTCAAGCATTCATTCTATTTAATAAGAAGAATGAGGATATATTTAAAAGAAACCTTCCCCTAAAAAGGTAATTATTTTGTTCTTAATTCTAGATTTCTAAAAATCTTTTTTTATAGGTTATTGGTGCCTGTAAGTCTCCAGAACGGTTTTTTACATTCAAATCCCTGTCTATTTGAATTGGGAACTTGAGTAGGATCTTCATCAAAGAACCATTCTATCCATCTTATTTTATTATTTTTTCCCTCTATCTTCAGAATTTTTTTCTTTTTAAAGAAAAGGCCCTTCCCCTACTGTCCTTAAAAAAAAAAAAAAAAAGCCTATTTTTCCTCCAATGGCAAAGTCTATTGCTTAAATACTATTTGAAGTTAAGCATATTAATTGTTCTTATCATTTGCTTTTGCAACAAAAATGAACTTAAACTGCAGTCCTAACACATAAGTTGCTAATAACAAAAGCCAATATATCACAGTCTAAATTGTGAATCTGGAGCAGAATTGATACCCACCTACATTTTACATAATTTTAGATGGGAAAGTCCATCTAAAGAGCATTATGGGGTCACCACTTATAACTTATTAAAGTGGGTTATGTATTTGCTGAGTGGTTTACAGACCAGAAATGTGGAATATTCCACAGAATTAATTGTCTTTAACAAGAGGGGCTGTCATTTCTGAGTTCCTCCGGCTCCTTGCTCTGGAATACATATCCACAAGCTGCATGTGGAAATAACGAAGTGATTGGTAAAAAATGAGATCAGTGGCCTCTCTAGCAGAAAGAATAACATTCTAATTCAACAGCAACCAAGTTGGGTCTTTAGGAGGGAGACTTTTATGCTGTGATTAATTTATTAAGACACCTAACAAAATTGGAAATAACTCATTTCTCCCATCAAACTTCCAGCTACAAAATCTGTCCTCTACTTCCTTCCCTGCAATAGAGATTGATTGTGTCCCCAGCAAAGGTCACATCAGATGAGTAGGCTGAACAAAGGACAGCAGCATGTCTACAGTCTCTGTGGTCTGTGTATAGGACGTTCTGTCACCTTCTAACACGGAGAATCGTTCTTCAGCAGAAATGTACTAAGTGATAATAATTTTGATATGTAACTAAGTAATCACTTTCATTGCTAAATACACTTTAAATCCATTATTGGATTGGTTCTTTCAGCATCAGTACTTACTATGAGCATCAGGCAATGAAACAGATAAACACCTCTGTCCTTATGGAGATTATGTTCCAAGGGTGGGAATAATAAACAACAAACATAATAAATAAAAGTTACATAGTATATACAGATTGGGACAAAAGTAGGTTTACAGTTGTTCATTTGGAAAATAATACAAAAATTAATTTAAAAAATATAAGAATAAAGTCTATTTTGCATACTTGCAACTATAAACCTCCCCTTGCCCCACCCTGTATGTTATATAATTATATAAAAGTTATGTAGTTTGTTAAAAGATGTTAAGTTTTCTGAAAAAAGTTTTGGGCATGCAGGAAGGTGGCTTGCAACCACAAGTAGGGTGTTCGTGGAGGCTGCGTTGAGAAGAGGTTATTTGTGTGTTAACGTGCGGAGATCAGAAGTTAGCCATGTGGATATCTGGGGAAGGTTCCTCTGAGCAGAGACAGGACGTAGGACAGATACACTCATGTGTGACATTATTGAGGAAGTAGGGGGACATATTTTGGGAAGTAAGATTTAGGCTGCTGTACTAAAGCTTAGAGTCTTAAGAGTGTGAAGAAAGTACGTTATATAATCAGGACAAACAGGCTTTTTTTTTTTTTTTTTTTTTTTTTTTTTTTTTTTTTTTTATCTCCAAGCCCATTTCTTATTTTGCTCTGGTCATTGACTGGGCCATGTCCTGATGAATTCCTTTGGCTCACCTGTGTTGTGCCGTCCTGAATGAAGGGAAAACACAGCAACCAAGATCACAGCAAATTTTGTATGTGTTGTAGTAGTTCGAGGGTGGGGGGGACTTGAGTAGAGGAAACAGTTATCCTAAATTGTGATTTTGATACAGGCCAGTTAGCATTCCAAGTTCAGCTGCAGGTAATCCTTCTATCCACTGCTGGCACTAGAGTGGTCAGTACCAGCTGCATCCCACCAGAAGACACCACTGCAAGGCCAGTTTCTTACCAGAAAATGGTTATCTATCCTAGTTCTAAAGATTACCTAGAGACTTGAGGTACAACTTACGTTAAGGACAGAAATGTCATTGGTCAACTGTGCTCAAGGACAGAAATGCACATTAGTGATCATCAAAAGATGTACAAACTCCAGCTCCAGCACACAAGTCATTGTGTCCCTGGAATCTTCCATTATTACAGTAAGTCAGTGGACCGAGACCTCTGACCAGCTTGATCATTTTGGAAAACCCAGAGTGCTAACTTACATTCTTAGTTCATAAAGCACCTTTTAAGATTAAGCAAGAAGAGGGTATTAAATGACATTGAACTTCGCAAAAATTCCCCTGAAGTCAGTATCCAAATATTATGACTGGCATTGAAACCAAAACTTTACCACCAGTCAACTTTCTCCCTTCCCCAAGGTGGAGATGATATCATTTATTCAGCAATGGCCAAACTACAAAGTGACTTTGTAACTACTTGCCAAATAGTTTTTGATTAAATCCTCTGTCACTAAAGATTTTAAATAGTTTCTAAAAGAACTATTATTGGGCAGTTCTTTCATCTGTGAAAGGAGGATTTTCTCTGTGTCCATGAACAATTCACTAGTTTTTGTTTTGGTTTATAAAGTCAGTAACATTGAAAGTTTTCAAGGCATTTTTTCCTCTTCTCTGATAAGAAGGTAGACATGTCAGGTTGGCCACCAAAGAATCCTTAATTATTCAATAATCTGCTTGGATTCCATATTAGCAAACAAGTATGGATCCAGACTGAACTATACCTATAATTTCAGCCTCTTGCTGGGAACCTGGGAACTCGTTAAGAAAACATAAGCAAATTGAGTTATTTCTCCTTGAAAGGCAGTAGTGCGGTTGTGCTGAAAGGGTGGTTATATTCAGTGATAGAGAACTGGTGGCTGGGCCACCAACCACAAGAAGATGCCAGCTTATAGCACCAGCTCCAGCTACTTTTGTCGTTTGTAACTGTGCTACATTTGAGTTGATGTTCAACTGCCAAAAACAGTATAAAGACAAAATCAGTACCCTGTTTCAGAGTTGCATCATGAACACGAACTGATTCTTTCCTCAGCTAAAAATGCTACTACTGAGACATCTGTTTCTAAAAGCCATAGCTATCTTTTCCTGGATCCTACATCTCTTCCATGCTTGAAACTGCCCTTTGACATCCCAAGGTCATTTGTCTGAGGAGCAGCAGCTGATAAGGGATGAAAATGGATAAAACAGGAGGCTTTGGCCGAGAAAGAGTGGAAGCAGGATTCCCAGTTCTTGTCTGACATTTTCATTAATGCTAGGAATAATTAGAGATAATACAACACAATATATTATTATAATATTGTGTGTTACCGCTGTTATTCTTTTAGCTCTGTGAAAAAGTAACCATTGTGTTGCAGTTACAGAGAATGTTTCTTGCTTCACAGCACAGTGTTGAGCTGAGCTTCCTGCTGCTCCATGAGGAGCTGACAGGGCTAACACATTTACATTTTCTATTTTCGGATCACAGTCCAAAGGAAATAATTGTGTTGGATCTTACACTGCAGTCCATAAGTGATTGTTTTGGTGTCTGTAATGGGAGCTCCAGACAGTGGCATCAGGGCGCAGGACACGATGCCTAGCATATCACTTGTCCATTTGCCCTGAGTGAGTGAACTTGTCATTTTGGTGTTACTTTTTTGCTGTCCACTTTTCTACATTTTTGTCATATATAATTGAAATCATTTCCATTTAGGTTTGCAATTATAAAATGAATTCTTAAAAATGTATCCAGAAATTGATATCATTATAAATTAATGTAGGAGCTGACATGAGTTTAATAACAATACTGCAAGATGCTCTTGTGCAAGGAATGGAGACTCACTTTGCAAACTCGTAAAAGTAGGACAAATTCATGTGAAGGAAGTGTTTTTCCAAATTATATTTGCTTTCTGCTAAAAATTAACTCCTCTTCCTCTGATTCTTTAAGTATTCTGTTGTCTAGTAGGATAAGCTAACTTCATATAGGATAAGAACAAATTAAGTTTTAGGCACAGAGTTGGCAAAACTTGAGCAAACTCGGAAACTAGATTGGTGATTGCTTAAAGCAGATATATCCTGTAGTTACAGTGAAGTGTTCAGCTGTTAAAGCTGATAAAACGTATCATATTTCTGAAGTCCTGAGTGAATGCAAGCACCTGATCAGCCTTCGCACACATGGTGATTTTAGTTCCCCTCGCTGCACAGGGGTGTCCAGCCTGTGGCCCTTAGGCCGCATGCGGCTCAGGATGGCTATGAATGTGGCCCAACACAAAATCATAAATTTACTTACAACATTATGAGATTTTTGTGTGATTATGTGTTGCAGTGTGTTTGCTATGTGGCCCAAGACAGCTCTTCTTCCAGTGTGGCCCAGAGACTCCAAAAGGTCGGACACCCCTGTGGCCTAGAGAATGTTAGGACTACAAGGTGATGGGCTGCGTGTACCGTTTGCCAGTATAGAACTTTCCCATTCTGACTCAGTGTTCCCATTCTGACTCAAGTCCCATTCTGACTTGCAGAAACCAGGGAAAGCAACTGGTTTTCAGTATGACAGCTAGGGAAGCATTGATGGGAAATCAAATACACCTTTCCCCTTTAAACTAGCCAATAGACATAGAAAGAAATGCATGGTGAATAAAAATAATTAAAACCGTGAGACAAATCTGTCAATTCTCCTCCCCCAAGAAGACCAGATAAAAATGAAATAGAATTGAAAGAGGAAGTTCTACAGACATGGTTTTGAGTTTAGAAGCTAATACTTGCATCCCTGCACATGCGGTGGCATCTATAGTGAGTCCCAGGGGGCTGAGCCTGGAACAGCAGGTTAATGGGCCAGGAAAGGGAAGAGCAGCCATGAGATGAGACGGCTGATACATCAGGAACTCTTGGGGTTGGAAACAAGGCACGAGTATCACGTCTTACCTTCTAGGGTGCTATGAACCTCCAAATTATAAAAGAGAAAAACTTCATCGTGACAGCGTAGAGAACAGGTGGCAAACACAAGGCCCACAGGCCGAATCTGGCCCTCCACCTCGTTTTATCAGGCCCAGCACCTTGTTTCTACCTGGTGACAGCACCCAGCTCCTTGCCCCTAGTTAAGAAGTGGTTACATTTACACAATCCTAAAATTACATGCAGCCCTTTGAAGGCAACCGTGAGGCTGATGTGGCCCCTGGTGAAAATTAGTTTGACACCCCTGGTAGATGGAAGCAGAGACATTTCTTAGAGCAATTCCTATGATACCCTTCACTTCAGTGGGGACACGGGGAGAGCAGAAAAGGATAATAGAAGTGAGGCAGTACTTTGGTTTCTGTTTTCTAATGTGTTTGGGGAGAGCTTCATTTCTGTTTGCAGTACTATTACATATTATCTTTCTAAATACAGGAAAATTCACTTTAGGAAAAAATAAGTTTAGGAATTTGAGGATATGTCTTTGAAAACATTTTGATTAAAATTAACACAAATTTTATCCAAGACATACGGGTATTAGGAAAAAAGAGGAGCACCACAATCTTCCTTTACTCAGTAGTCTAACAGTCTGCAGACTCTGGTGTCTGTGCTGGAAAGAGCTGAAGCCAGTCACTTTGTGCCATGCTTGCTTCCAATTCTGTTTCTAGAAACAGTGTGGGTCCTGACCTAGAATTTCTCAAAGTTCAGTGTATTTGAGGACTTTAGTGACTTAAAATACTGGGTAGGTGTTTCTCCATAGCACTTTTGAATGCCAGGAAACAATGGGGTAGTATTTATTCATTCCTCAAGGGAAAGCATGTACCCCATAACATTTATTCCCAAGGACAATACAATTTCCCTTAATGGCAAAAGTATTAGAGAACAAACTTCACCGTATTAAGAAACACAACTTCAAATTTTATTTCTTAAGAGGGTATAAGTAATGTTAAGTGTTCTTACTATTAAAAAAGAGAAAAAGGATCCCAAGGAAACTTTGGGAGGTGTTCAGTGTGTTAGCATGATTGCGGTGATGGTATCATGAGTGTTTGCACATGTCAAGATTCACCAAATTGTACATATTAAATGTGTGTAGTTCTTTGAATGCCAGTTATACCACCATAATGCAATTTTAAAACCTTCAGTGAGGTAAAAGTAAAACCATGGTAACAGGATGGAATGGAAGTATCCTAGACTTAGAGAGTGGGGCGGGGCAAGGTGAGAGAAGGTGATGGATTGGTCACAAATACAGTCTCAGTTTTCCAGTCTCCCCAGGACCCCTGCCACTGCTGTGTGACTTCTCGGCGCCCTCACATGTGGCTGGGCATTCTTCCCTAGCTCTCTAGTCTGGTCAGGTTAAATTACGTGTTTTGGCCAAAAGCATTATATATAATTTATGGGATAGACAGATAATTTTTGTTTGGGGTTTGAAAAATTAGACTAGGTATAGTCAGGCTACAGAATGTAATACATACAATTATCTTTCCTTGTTAATTCATTATGTGTAGTACTCAATAGCCAAAGGAATAAAGCAGTCCTCTTAAAATTCTCCTTTTACAAAATTCTAATGTGGAAGTGCAATATTTCTATCTTAAAGAACTTAAATTGAATTTTAAGGTGGTATCTAAACTGAGGAAAGGTATCATCACTAATTTCTTTGCTGAAGAACTACACAGCCTCCATTTGCAGTTACAAAATAAACAGATTATTCTTTTTCTCAATTAACAATGGAATTGAGAAAGCTCTTCTTCTAGTACCAGTGACAGAGTAGATTAAAAGTTGCATGTGGAAAAATTAAAGTACAGGTGAAATTTTAGCAAGTCAAGTATATACAGGGGTGGGCAAATATATTGTACAGTTGTAAGTACCCGAAACAGTTTATTCTTATATTATTTATTATTATTTGTCTTCTTTCCATTTGAACAACTGCAAACCTACTTTTTCCTAATTTTCCCTGAATATAGTGTTTTAGCTTTATTGAAGAAAATTGTAACTTGTAGCAAAAATATATAAGCAGAATTTGTTTCAAAAATTTTGTAAACAGAAACAATAGTACTTTGAAGGCAAAGTACTATTGTTTCTGTTTATAGAATCACATCTTTGAGTTTATAGAATTGATACTTCCCTTCAAGCCAAAGAATTATTAAAATAATAATTTCCATTTATAGCTTCTTTCTCTCACTGCTTACCCAAACCACACTCACTTATACCCCTTGAGAAAACTGTTGAAGTTATTTATTATTGGTGAAAAAGGGAAAGATTGTTAATGATATAGCAGGTTCACAGTTTTTGTAAGAGTAAATATATATGTAATTTTCTTAATAATTCAGTAATGTATTCTATTATATATTATATCACTGTCTCTTATCTTAGTTGATTCAAGCAGAAATTAGATTAGTAGCCACATGATAATGTGTAGTGTACTCACTCCAGGGATATGAGGGAATAATATCTCCAGTTGGCACAAGCTGCTATAATGGAGAGACCCAAAAATACAATGACTCCATCAAAATAGATTTTTTATTTTTTGCTCATGGAATAACTTCAGGACACAAAGCTCAGGGCTGATAGGTAGATTCTTCTGTCACCCAAATGGAGCTTCCAGGCTCACTCTGGTCTTCACCATTTCCAGACTGGTGGAAACAGGGTCAGAGAAGTCCATGGCAGGCAAGCAGATCCACTTTTAAGAAGAGACTGGAAGGTGCACAGGTCTCTTCCACTCACATTCCTTGACTAGCAATTGATCTCGTGGTATAGGAAGCTTTAAAACAAAACATAAAACAAAACAAAAAAGCTGAATCACTCATAACTGATCAGTACTCTTTAAAAGTAGCAAGGCCAAGAAAGACTAAGCAGACTAAGGAGAAATGACTCAATGCAACATAAAGTCTTTCCAAGGATCCTAGAATGGAAATAGAACCTTGGTAGAAAATGTGGTGACCTTGAACTATACAGATCTGTAGCTGAGTTAATGTTGTACCAGTGTTAGTTCCCTGCTCTTGATAATTGTACTGTTAACATCAAGGGAGACAGGGTGCGGGACACAAGGAAATTCTCCATATCATTGTTGCAACTTTTCTCCATACCTCAAATTTGTTTAAAATAAAAATTCTAAAAAGAAAAAACCTGGCAAATACAGCTCCTAGTGAAATAGCTTTGGGCCCATTATAATTATGGAATCCACTTTTTTTTAAGTAATGAGAGAATGGAAATTGTAACACAAAGAGCGGTCTTGTCATAGAGGATGTGGAAATTGCATGTTCCAAAGATAATGTATAAATATATCTCATCCGATATGTTCCTTTCAATGGCATTTGCCACTCTAATGTCAAAATATAGAGTCTACAGCTAACCTTGCTTCTGGGATACTTGACCAATAGAACGTGGCGAAAGGGACATTCTGTGACTCCTGAGGCTAAGTCATAGGAAGCATTACAACTTCTTTCTGGGTCTCCTAAATACTCATTCCTGAGACCCTGCTTGGAGAATCAAGCCATCTTGCTGTGAGAAGTCCAACTCACAGAGAGGGACACGTGTAGGCTCTTCGTCAACAAACCCACCTAGGCTCCTCCTAGTGGCCAGTCAGCATCTGTCACCAGCCATGTTAGTGACCTATTTCGGACAGAATCACCCACGTGTGTCCAGTTAACCACAGAACCACGAAAAATAATAAATCATTTTAAACTTCTAAATTTGAAGGCAATTTGTTATACAACATAAATGATAAGGTGATAAATATTTATTGTGGACATTGAATAAAATCTCTGTTCCCTTCAGTTAAATCATAAGTAATAGGCTAACAAAAGATGCTCCCTTCCTTTGCTCTCACTTTCATGTTTAAAGTGATTATTGAAACCTGTGCTGGAGCAGAGCAACTTCAGGGTCCTTGGCTGCTATGCCTTCCTTCCATTTCACTCTGGATCTTAGTCATTATGGAAATTCAAGCATCCCCAGGAGAGGAAGATTTTTAGATACTATCTACCATTTTTGCTTTGATTAGAATAAAGAACTTGAGAGTTTGTGTTTAAAAATGGGTAAGATTAGACTTCAAGCTTTGAATCCACAAAGAAAGCAAGAAATGAGCATCTAATGGGGGAGCAGTTGGGAGCAATCAAATGCAAATTTTACTGCATCAGTTTGTTTAGAGTCTGTCCTGTATTCAATAGCCACATGGAAGCAGAGATCCGAGGAGGACATAATAAGAATCAACAAGCTATTTTATTGTGTGTATTACAGTGTTTTGTGCTTCCAGCGTGTGTATTCATTCTTCCTTTTGAATTATTTCTGTTATTTCTCTGTGCTGAATCTATTGAGGTCCCCATCGTTATTGGTTATGAAATAAGATGTGGGATATGCAGTAAGTAATTACTCCCTGCAGCAGCCTTCCATCCCAGGAGTTTGTCATTCAAAGTGGCTGAATTTGCTAATTGGTTGAATTTTCTTATCATTAATATAACAATTATTTTCCAGAAACTTTATGGTTAGAGCATTCTTCCCAAGTTGAATAAGACTTACTTTCCATTAATCTTTAAAAATTCATATGAGGATCACTATCTCTAAATTACATAGACATTTAATGATCCACATATTTGAATGATGGACACTATAATTACTTTCAGGGATGTAATAAAATGCAAAGGAGTACCTGTGCATATCAATACATTATTTTTAAAAATTGGTTATAGTCACTTTTGAGCTATTAGAATCAGAATATGCCTTTTGGGAATATTTATGAGTGGAGAAGTCAAGATATATATTTTTTCACCAGCCAGTGTTCATGGCTCATTTCCCTGGGTTTGTGCCCCAGAACATACATGAACTACTTAGTGAGGAAATGAAGCAATGTGACATAGGGAGGAGTTTTCTGTATTAAAAAAGCATAAGTACATTAAAACATATGTGTGTTTCCGAGATTTATTCATTTGAATTACCAAACTGGGGAAATTGGCAGTCCATTGTCCATTTCTTCTTTCTTCCCTTCTCTCGCTTCCCTCTCACACTCTGGAATTCATGACCATGGAAATCTCTGAGGACTCCATTCTATCTGGAGAGTGACTTGGGCCCTGGAGGGGAAGAAGCCCAGCACACCATGGCAGTAGGATGTACTTAGACAGACCTGACACTCTCTATGCCATCTATATTGTCAAAATTTTTTGTGACATTAATTGCAGAAGGAAAGAGGAAAACAGACCCAGTTCCCTTACATATACAGTTTTTAGTAATCCAAAGTCTCCAATTTAAACTCTTAAAATAGAATATTTTAACCTTGAAATTGATTGGTGGAAAAAGCCATTGTCCTAACACAAAGTACGATTACAGAGGCCAGCTATTCTGGATCTGTGAACTCCTTTAGCATTGCATTCATGTGCCTATAGGAGAAAACCACATAAATTCTAGTTCCTTAAATGCAATAGGGAACAATTTTCTCACTTAAGAAGTTCAGAGGTGACCAGACCAGAGCCAACAGCGTGGCTCTGAGAAATGCTGCAGGGACCTGGCCATCAGCAGCTTTCCTGAGCACTTCCATAAAACCATGTCCATAAAACTGTCGCTCCTCTACCATATATCCTGTTTGCATACCAGAGGGGAAAAAGCCCAGCTACGGCCAGTGGACAAAACAAACACACACAAAAAGAAAACAGTGAATGATTTGTCCTTTTTAAATGAGGGAAACAGTTTTCTGTGAGCTCCAGGAAAGACAACACTTCTTACATTATATGGGTCAGAACTAGATCACAAAGCTACTGATAATCTATGAAGTGGCTTGGAAAATTAAATGTGATGATGGGTGTCTTACAATCCTAAACAAAGGAGGGGTTTCCTTTGGTAACAGAGGAGGGGAGAAGATATGTAATGTAGCAAAAACAGCATCCGCTACAGTACTGGATGCCTCTACTTCCTGTGAAATCAAAATTTTCTCAGGGAAAGCATAAAGGAGACTTTTAATTTTCAAAGCACTGTTGAGAACTTCGCTATGACAGGGCAACAGGGAAATCCTTTGGGTGGCAAAAATGATCAGTCATGGAAAAGGAGTTGGACAGGTCAATAAATATAACACTGGCAAACAGACTTTGATGTATGAGGGAATAACAAACTCTAACTTCCTATAGTGCTGTGCTAGTTGCCTTGATGGGAAACAAATGCATCATCCAATAGGCTCCTGAGCTTGGAATTACCATAGCTAACTGGTGCGGCCACTCTTCATTACTGATGGCAGTCAGAGATGCTGCGATCAGTGTGGGGAGTGCCCTTGTGGGAGAACATATGACCTTTATTATTCCTATTTTATTGTTGTTCATAGAATGATGATTAGCTGCTATAACTGGCTCTGACCTGCTAGAGGTAATAGCCTTTTAAAATACTGAAGGTGGGATGGTGGGTATTTATTAATGTCTTGTTTACTTCCTGTATAAAAATATAAGTGAAGGATGGACATCACAACAGAGGCCCTACGGGAATCAATAAGCAGTAGGAATAGTTGGGTGAATGAAACTGATTTTATCTCTAAGACACTTCTTGCAATATTAATAGTTTTCATTTTCTACAAAATATACTGATAGACATGAAAATTTAAACATTCTTTTTTCATATTTGTAAATCTTTCTTCCTGTGTTGTTAGTCTTAAATCACTGCTGTTTTTCCTTTTGTATTATTATAACACAGTAATTACATATCACAAGCAGAAATAGTATTGAGATGGCTTTAGCCACTTGGTTACATTCAAAATAGTGCAGTCATTCACTACTAAGTAGCAGCCATGTCCTATGTTCAGACACTGGATTAAAATGAGGAAAATAAAATGAAATCTAAAGATACTCTCTTTCAATTCTTGGTTACTTTGCTTATTCTACTGACTGGCTTCGGCTTTTCTGTCTGTACTAGTCTGCTCAGGCTGCCATAACAAAATGCCACACACTGGGTAGTTTAAACAACATGAACGTCCCGTCTCACAGTCCCAGAGGCTAGAAGTCAGAAATCAAGGCATCTGCAAGATTGCTTCCTCCTATGAGAGAAGGATCTGTTATGTCTTTTTTTTTTCTTTTTAAATTGAACTTATTGGGGTGACATTTGTTGATAAAATTATAGAGGTTTCAGTGGTATAATTCTATCATATATCATCTGTATATTGTGTGGTCACCACCAAAGTCAAGTCTCCTTCCATCACCACTTACTCCTCTTTATCCTCTGCTACCTCCCCACCCCCGTTTCCCTCTGTAACCCCCATCCTGCTGTTGTCTGTCTCCTTGGCCCGTAGATGGCCGTCTTCTCCCTGTGTCTGTCTCTTCAGATCATCTACCTTCTATGCATGTCTACTTCTGTGCCTAATTCTCCCTTTTTACAGAGACAACCGTCATTTTGGATTAGGGGCTCACCTTTTCCAGTATGACTTCATCTTAACTAATTACATCTGCAATAACCTTATTTACAAATGAGATCACAGCCTGAAGTAATTAAGAGGACTTCAGTGTATGAATTTTGGGAGGACACAGTTCAACCCATAACAACATCCTAGAAGATATTCTCATTCTTTGAGCTTTTGGGCCAGCTCTCACTTTTCCATTAGTGCCAGACTTCTTGAAGGTATTTACAGTCAGTTCTACGAAGTTCACTAAGACACGTTCTTATCCAATTATCCCCTTTATCCAATTATCCCCTTTATCTCTGCTATCATCGCGGCAATACTCAGGTAGTACACAGTGAATGTCACATCTTCAGTGAATATGTGCAGTGGCAAAGGCTCAGAGATTTTATGTAAAACCACTGAGCAAGTGGTTAAGCCAGGACACAAAAGCATGTTTTTTGAACCCTGGGTTCCAAGATATTTTAAACATATCATTCTGCCTCTACTTCCTACCGTGCGTGCACACTTTGGTTTCAGATCAGGTAGTCTTTATGGTCTTTTTTCTGCCTCAAATTTTAATTCACATATTTCGTTATCAAATCGTCTGGTTTACAATACTGTGTCTTAAAAACAATGAGTTAACAGAAGTTTAAAAAAATCTTAGGTAAAATTCCCACCAGTTCATGTAACTATTTTTAGGCCAGAAAGCATTGCAATAAATTGCTTACCACACAACCTCTTCACTTTTCGGACTCCTTCCAACCATCCCTGACAAATAGCTTTTAATTTTATGGTCTCTTAGAGGACACGTCTTAAAATTTTTTATGTATGTAAATTGTAAATCCTTGTTATTTTAAAGCCATTATGACCCCTTGCTGTAAAGGAAAATATGGAGTATATTTCTTTTAAATATTCAATAAAGCATATTCCACCTAATATACTACTCTTCAGAGATCATCTACATTGGATAGGAAATAATGAATTCATTTACTTTATCTGCTACTTCTACAATTTTGCAGAAAATCAGAAATGTCTGTAGCATTTGAAATCCATTATTTTTTTTCTTGTATTCTTGGGGAGAAGGTAGCCTCTGCAAAATCTTCAAAACTTACAGTAAATATTATAATTGCAAGGTGACTGAAAATACCACTAGGCCCCAAAACCTTAAGGAACAGGGAGTGACTGGGGGAGTTGAGTGTGAGAGAGGACTTCTTTAAACAGCAGCCCAAGTAAAGGTTCTCTTTGATTACATTTTTTGGAAATGAAATATTAAAATAGAATTTGGGTCAAGGACGTGTCCTGGAGGATGACGCTATGATAACAAGACATTTTTTATTTTTACTACTACAATCCCACTATTTAGCAGACTACATTGAATATAGTACTTATTTTAAAATATTCATTGAGTGAATAAATGTGAATGCTGTAAAAAGTCTTCTAAACATAAGGTTGAAGAAAAGTGACTTCAACATAAATTTGCCTGCCATGACAATACCAAATTCATCCTCTTTTCTCAACTGTCCAGAGTTTTGCCTAAACATTTGACCCATTTGTCCGACCATTTGTGCAATCACTAATTCTTTTATTCACCTGAAACAAATTTGACTTTCACTGTAAACCCAGTGCTGGGTTATTACAGGAAGATAAGAGCGAGCTTACAAAGTGATGGTGAAGGCAAAGCACATTAACATATATTTATAGTACAATATATGTGCATATATACTATATATGAAACACACATGTTTACACACAATGATGGTGGAAAGTAACATAGGAGAGACACCAACATGGTGCTATAGGAGATACACACAGCAGAAGAAAATCAACAGGAAGTACTGGTCAAGAAGCCTCATGCTGTTTTCACTCTCTTGATTCTGATTAAAATAGCGCTACTGATTCAAATGAATGAGTGGGTTGGTGTGAAAAATGCTGTTCAACTGAGGCCTTTGCCTTTCTCCTTGGACAGGCTCCAGAGAGAAAAAAAATCAGAAAATTGATCTACTCCAGACACATTAGCTACAAAGCCTTAGGCATTCCTTGACCAATGTAGCATTGAGAAGAATAAATAAGCTTGAAAAAGAGAGATTATCCTTGCTACCATAGTCCTTAGCTGGTGCTAAATTTTCCAGCAACATTATGTCTAAAAAGAACAGCTTGGTTGAATTTGTTCATTTTTTTATTTTGGTTTAGTTTTTATACATATAAATATACTTTTGTATGTATGAGATTATATAATATACATAATATGTTATGTATTATATATCTTATTACCAATTATTGCCAATAAAATGTTTAGAACAATGAAAATCAACTTAACACTACAAACGTATGGCCCTATTTGGATACAACATTATATTGAGCAACAATTGGAAATTTAAAGCATATAGTTATCAAAACTTTAACTTCCATCAAACGGCACTTTTTACCTCTTCTGACCATCAGGAAAACATGGTGGAGGTATGAGTGGTTAGAGGGCCTCAAGGTCACACAGATGAATCTGGGTTCCACTCCCTGTGCTTCCTACTGCACTACTACTACGCCTCTATTTAATGAATGCTCCATAGTCTGCTGGAGAACTTTATAGGGTCTTTGGTGGGATAAATTGATCTGAATAATCTTATGAGTATATAAAATTATAAGTATTCTGTTTGTTTTAGTTTCTCCAATTCCCAAGCCAGGAATCATTTCTTCCCCATCCCCTACATTAAATTCTATAGCAACTTCTCAGCTCCAAAATATATCCTCAATCCAGTCATTTCAGTGCACATCTTAGGCCTGGTCACCATCTTCCCTCGCCTGGCTTCCTGCCTCCCTGTGTTCGCTCTCATTTCTGTGAAGAGTGAAATATGTGGAACTAAGTTATTTTTTAAAAGCCATAACCCTAATTTCTATAAGCACATTATTTTAATGCTTTCCTTTGAAGGCTTTGAGAAAAGCCTTCAAAGAATTTTAGTTTGACTGAGTGTCTTTTATCTAACTATAAGTGATGTTTTATTAAGATAAATTACCAGAATTTTTTGTAATATTAAAGTTACAATGAGAGTCTATTGATTGACTAAGAGTAATAAAAAATAAACTTCATGAAATTTTAGGGCCACACCCCAAATACTTCCCCAAAAAATCCTGCTCAATTTTAGAGATGCCCAGAATAACTCAGACAAGATGCTGGGGGATAATAGTGCCTTAACATATTTCTAAAGTCTACTGTGATCATTCTCATTTATGTTCCTAGAGCTTACAAAGACTATTATGATCTGACATTAACTTCTAGCATTCTCTTTAGATACTATATGACAATTACTTCTATTTGTCATTTCTGGTTTTTACTAATATTTGAGTTATAATTTATAATCAGTAATGAGCACAAATCTTGAGTGTAAAGCTTGAATAATTTTGAAATACATGGACATGATATAACCATTATCTCAAACAAGAGAAGGAATATTTCTATCTCCCCAGAAAGCACCCTTGTTACCTTGTCCAACAGATCCTAATTGCTAGTTTTGTCCATTACTGAATTTGTGATAAATAAAATCATTTATGTACTCTTCTATGACTGACTTCTTTCACCTGACAAAGTTTTTGAAGTTCATCTTGCATTCACGTGTATCATTAGTTTGTTTTGGGTTTTTTTTTCTTTTTTTTTTCAGTATTGTTGAGTTGCATTCCTTTGCTGTGAATATCCATTATTATGTATCCTTTCTCCTATTGGTGGATCTTTGGACTGTATCCAGTACAGGCTACTGTGATGGAGCTGCTGTGAATATTCTTGAACATGTCTTTCTGTAGACATATAGGTTTATTTCTCCAGTTTCTAGAAGTGGATTTGCCTTCATAGAACATGTTTATGTGTAAACTTTAAGAAATCACCAGTTTATCAGCAATTCCACATTCTTGTCAACATAGAGACTCATCAAATTTTTAATATTACACATTCTACAAGACATGTAACATTATCTCATGTAGCTTTAACTTTTTTCCTCTGATGAGTAAGTAATATTAACTAAATTTTTATATGCCTATTGGCCATTTGGAAATCTCCTTTTTTGTCAATATTTTTACCCTTTTTTTAAGTTAGCTTGTGTATTTTCTCCTAATTACGCTAGTACCATATTGTTTTGGTGAGTTTTAGCTTTACAGTATAGATTGAAATAAGGAATTGCATAGAGTTAAGTTGTTTATTTGGGACATTTATGCTTTTTCATGTGTTTATTGCTATGAAATTCCCTCTTAGAACTGCTTTTTCTTGCATCCCATAAGTTTTATGTTGTGTTTCCAGTTTTGTTTGTCTCAAGGTACTTTTTCATTCCCTTCTAATTTCTTCTTTGGTCCATTGATTTTTCAGGACAGAGAATTAATTTCCATGTACTTATAAATTTTACTTTTCCCTCTTATTACTGATCTCTATCTCCACACCATTGTGGTCAGTGAAGATACCCGATATTATTTCAGTATCCTTGAATTTTCTAAGACTTGTTTTATGGCCTAAAATATGGTCTACCCTAGAAAATGTTCTGAATGCCCTTGAGAAGATGCATTCTGCTGTTGAATAGAATGTTCTGTAATATGTCTGTTAGGTTTATTTGATCTATAGTGTTGTTCAAAGTACTGTTTCTTTATTGATTTCCTGGATGATCTGTCCATTGTTGAGAAAGGGGTTATTAAGTCCCCATTGTGCTTATCTCTTCTGTTAGCTCTGTGAGTTTTGCTGCGTGTATTTAGGTGCACCACTGCTGATCGCATAAATATTTACAATTGTTATAACTTTTGGATGTATCAGCCCTTTATCATTATATAAGAACATTATTTGCATCTTTTATCATTTTTAGTTTACACTTAGGTCCATAAGTATAGCTCCCCCTTTTTGTTTTGTTTTGTTTGTTTTTTTGGTTACCCTTTGCCTGAAATATCTTTTTCCATCCTTTCATTTTCAGTTTACATTTGGCTTTAAAACTAAAGTGAGTCTCTTGTAGGCAGCATGTCATGAATCTTGTTTTTTTTTAATCCATTCAGTCATTCTCTGTCAGCTTATTTACATTTAAAGTAAGTATTGATAAGTAAGGACTTAACTATTGCCATTTTGTTAATGTTTTCTGATTTTTTTAAAGCACTCTGTCCCTTGTTTCTTATTCTGTCTTTTTTGTGTGTTTGATGTCTTGAGGTATCAATATGCTTTGAATTCTTCATTATGTGAGACTTATATATACCAGAGAAGGTGGTAAAAATCAGAGGTGAATATGTGGTTACTCAATAAACAAGCAAGAGCAATACATTTCTATCATAAAATTAAATGTATAACTTAAAACATACCCGAATTTACTGTATATATGTTATATACCTAAACACGAAAAAAGAAAACCTTTATAATATTTGGGCAGAGAAGGTTTTCCTTGGAATAGACTTAAATCATAAAAAGATTAGTAATTCTGATTATAATAAAACTTAAAACTTCTATAGTAAGAAGAGACCATAAAGTTAAGATGAGAGAATTAAAATGGAAAATAGAGCAAACACTATAGGAATAGAATACATTCAAATAATTCTTATTAATAAGTATGCTATAAGCAATATAACAGAAACACAGCAAGGGATATGTATAGATAACTCAAAAGATAGAGAAAGCATGATTACATAAATAAGGATGAAAACAGACAGTATCATTACTAGTTGGAAAAAATGCAAAACAAGATATTTCAAACCCATTATAGTGACAAAATATATAAGTATTCCGAATGATAAGAGGAAATCTCACATACAGGTGATGGGAGTATAGCTGGCTTTGGAGTCATACCACTTGAAGCTGAAAATAAGCACATTCTACAACCCAAACGTTCCATTTCTCAGCACACTCTCACACATGTAAGACACATGTACAGGGACATCCATCAGCATCGTTAGTAATTGCATTGTTTTTATGTTGCCCTATTAAAAAAGGGAAAGAGAATTAAGCCATAGTACATGTACACAATGGAACATTATATAGCATCCAAGTAAATACATTAGAATCACTGGATCTCAATGGTGTAATTTACATGAAGTCATTAGAAAACAATGTTGAAAAAATATTAAAAATGAAAATAATTCAGCCATGACCCTGGTCTCTTCCCAGGGTAACTAGCATTTCCACCTATAACATTCTCACAAGGAAGATATCTTTGTTTCTGTACACTGTCATCAAGCTCTCGGCCAGTGACCCTCTGCATCTGTTCGCTTCCCCTGCTGAAGTGTCAGTCTGTAAACACTGCCCGTGCTGGCAGGGGGAGATGTTTCATTCTATTTTCTGCAAACTTTGGGTACAGGTTGTGATGGGTTAATTGCAACAAAGATTATAATTAACTTACAGCTATGCTCAAACTTTAGTTGATTTTTATTTTTACTTTGGAATAAGAGCTCTGTTTTTTTCTTGTGTCTTTTGCTGGCCATCACACTGATCAATTTCACGTTAGCTCCTTCTGAGAGGATTATGTAAAAACATGGTATTTCAGACATGGATGGACGACATTATATTATTAGCCAACCTTCATGTGCTACACACAGGAAGAATTGCAGTAAAAACGTAAACCCAGACTTCCTAAATGCAGAAGAGCAGAGCTAAGGAGTTCATTTGATTCTTTACTTTTCCATTGTTCATTCTTGTATGTTTTTATTTTAAAAAAAAAACAACCCTATATTATCATGTTACTAGAGTCAGCCTTTATTCCTAAAGATGTTAACAGGCTATTGAGTCATTTTGCTTAAGATTATGCCGGTAATAAGAATTAGCACTAGAGTCCAGTTTTTTCCAAACTATGCAAGTCTGTATACACTTTAACCTAATAAAGCAACTTTTAGGAATTTACCCTGAAGACACAGCCACTGCTATGCATATGGAAATGCAAAACAAACAAACAAAATTAAACAAGGGTTTAAACCCTTAAGGCAGGGGCCAAATATAAATTCAACTCCTGAACAGTTAAGGAGTAGTTACATTTACACAGTCCTAAAATGATTTTGGCCCTTTGAAGGCAACCACGAGGCTGATGTGGCTCCCAGTGAAAATGAAATTGACACCCCTGCCTTAAGGGGATGTCTTGGCTCACATAATTCAAAGTCCTCAGGAAATCTAGATGTTCAGCAATGCTTTGGGAGAGGCCCCAGATCCGTGGCTCTGTCACTTTCTCAGCTTTGTCTTCCTCCACATGCTGCCTTCATGTTCAGTCCACTTTCCTCATGGTCATAACAGCTGGGGAAAGATAATAAAGTTTGTATCTGAATGTGATGGACGTGGAGAGCAGTCACTGAGAGGTTGCAATGACAGAAAGAAACCTCACCCTTCCAGATAGACAGACAGACACAATCCATTGTGTATATGTTCTCCAAGTAAACAGTAACTAGTTCTCAAATAAGAGGACTTAGTCCAGTTTGTCGCAGACAGTTCATCCAAAATCCGCTTGGTAATTTGGGTGGCAATCTGAGTCAGCTAAGGAATAGTAAACGTACCTTTATGACAAAAGGTGATTTTGCAGCTCAGAGTGAGGCAGCCTGCTGAAATCAGGTCCTACTCTCTCACAGAAACTGAAAGAGGTGCTATCGTTTTTTGTAATTACATCTCAGAAAGGTGACTCTCAGGTCCTTGAACAAGACATTCTATTTTTTTTTATCAGTTTCTTTTGCTCATTAGATTCCATGTATGAGATCACATGGTACTTGTCTTTCTCTGATTGGCTTATTTCACAGATACAAGGAACAGACCGACAGCTGTCAGAGGGGAGGCAGGAGGGGGGACTGTATGAAAGAAGGCGAAGGGATGAGCCAAAAATAATGTGTGCATAACCCATAGACACAGACAACAGTGCTGTGAAGGCCAGAGAAAGGGAGGGGGGCAGGGGCCAGTGGAGGTGGGCAAAGGGGCAGGATGGAGACATCTGTAATAGTATCAACAAAAATTTTTTAAGAGCCACACACACAAAACTCAAGGAAGAAAATGTAAAAAAATAAATAAAGATGTTCTAGGGTCATAGAACTGGGCTAAGACTTATTTAGCTTTTGAAAACTTGCACACTTTCAGAGACAGAGAAGGAACTTACAAGTTTCCTAAAGTAAATGCTCTATTAAAAAGGAAGGAGAATCACTTCCCTGATTTTCCACAGGGAGAATTAAGCCTCAAAGTTTTAATTTGTATTTGTCCTTATATAACAAAGCTGCCAGCCAATGTACTTCTTCATCTAGATCAGGAGAGGAGGAAAGTCATAAAAAGAAAAGGTATCTTTCCCACCGTTATAAAGTGAAAGTCCTCTTGTTTAGAGTTATTAGAGGTGATTAGAGAAATTAGAATTGCTTCACTTGGAGCCTTTGAGAACAAACATGCTCTTCGGGCTAGAGGTGTGTCAATTCAGCTGCAGCCACACAGGCATCGATAAGGGGAGGGTGGGGCAGAAAGACAGGGCATCCGTCTTGCAGGGAAATCAGCAGCACAGCTGGAAATCACATTCTCAGATCTCATTCCAATCAATGTTCCTTTCTTTTCCCCCACCTGCCTCCGAGCTGGTGTTAAGGGACTACACATTTATTTCAGTGGTGCTGCTTTCGGCCAGTTCCCTCTCAGAACACCTCTTGGTTTACCTTAAAAGGTGTGGTTCATTATTTTGATATACCGTGTGTAAGATTAAATCATCTTTTGTGGGTGGATTTTATATCAATTAAAGGCCAAAAGTTACTAGAACCAAGAGAAGTAGAAAAAGAAATTACATTGAAAAATTCTGTTTGTTTCTGAAGTCAGATAAATTGTTATATAGTTAGAAATATTTTCTTGTATGATTTATGAACCTCTTCTGAACAATAGCATTGTTCAATTGGGTACATTTTCTCCAAAGGTGCTGCTTTGAATGGGGACATATGTATATTTGACTGTAACTGTTACAAAATCTCAGTTAATTATAAAAATGTCTTGATTCTTTACAATAAAAGAAATAGCTACTTTTGGTATGTTCATCATTAATATACAAATGTCCTCAATTTAATATTATAAACTAGTGGTCTGTTTTGGTAAGTAGTCTGAAAAATATTAAATGTGATCTATTGCAGCCCTTTATAAATCTAAACATTTCTCACTTCCTGGAAGGCTGGCTGAATCATGAAATACCACCTCTTGTGAATATCACAGCTATAAAATGTTACTCTGATGGATTATTGCATTTTACTTAGCTGGAGGTGATGGCATGTAAACATTTTAGTGCATCATAGGGCACTAATTTTAAAGGGTACACTATTCATTCCAAAACTGCAAAATTATATTGTAAAGCTGGTAGGATTAAAGTGGGTTTTAGTAATTTTCTGTATGCATCTATAGACAAAGGTGTGTGGGGTTAATTTTATGTGCCAACTGGATTGGGCCATAAGATGCCCACATGTCTAGTTAAATATTGTTCTGAATGTGTCTGTGGGGGTGTTTCTAGATGAAAATAGCATTCAAATTGGGAGACTTAGTAAAAAAAGATGGCCCTCCCCAATATAGGTGAACCTCATCCACTCTTTTTTTTTTTCATAATTAGCATATGACTGGCATACAATCGTTTATTATTTCAGGTATACATCAGTGATTTGATGTTTATATACATTATGAAATGATCCCTACAGTAAATCTGTTATCATCTGTCATCATATACATTTATTACAATATTATTGACAATATTTCCTGTGCTATGCACTAAACGGTATTATCATGACTTATAACTGGAATTTTGTGCCTTCTAATCCACTCCACCTGTTTCATTATCCCTCCACCTCTTCCCCAGCTTTGTTAGACAGTCTGATGCCTTTCTCTATGAATATGTTTGTGTTCTGGATTCCACTTGGGAAATCATTTGATGTTTCTTTGACTTATTTCGCATAATGTCTTCTATGTCAGCCCATGTTGTCACAGATGGCAAGAACTTATTTCTTCTCTTATGACTGAGTAATATTCTATTGTATATACCATATACTCGGGGTTGGGCAGCAGTAGGTTTACAGTTGTGAGTATCCAAAACAGAATGCATTCTTATTATTTCATAATCATTGCATTATCTTCCATACGGACAACTGTTAATCCTACTTTTGCCACACTCTGCACATGCACCATTTCTTCTTTATAATTTCATCTTTTGAGGGAAAACTGGTGGCTTCCTATGTTAGCTTTTGGAAACAATGCTTCAATAATATAGGGTTGCATATATCTTTTGGATTAGTGTTTTTGTTTTCTTCAGATAAACACCCAGAAGTGGAATTACTGGTTCATATGGTAGTTTTGTTCATTTAATCTTTTTATTTTGCAATTACAGTTGTCATATAGCATTATAATAGTTTCAGGTATACCACATAGTGGCTAGATATTTATATTCTTTATGAAGTGATCACCCCAGTAAGTCTAGCACTCGTCAGAAACCATACACAGTTATTACAATATCATTGACTGTGTTCCCTATCCTGTACTTTATGTCCCCATGATCTTCTGTGACAAGCAGTTTGTACTTCTTAGTCCTTAGTCCCTTCACCCATCCCTTCAGTACCTCCTTCATCTGCTAACTATGAATTTGTTCTCTGAGTTTGTCTGCTCATTTATTTTATTTTTTAGATCCCAATATAATTGAAATCATATGGTGTTTGTCTTCCTCTGTATGACTTATTTCACTTGTCATAATACTCTCCAGGCTTCTTCTTTTTATGACTAATATTCTGTTGTATACATGTACCACATCTTTATCCATTTGTCTGTTTGTGGACACTTAGGTTACTTCTGTATCATGGTTATTTAAATAGTGCTGCAATGAACATAGGGGTGAATATGTGTTTTTTAATTAGTGTTTTGGGTTTTTTGGATAAATACCTAGAAGTGAAATTGCTAAATCATATGGTAGGTCTATTTTTAATTTTTTTGAAGACCCTCCATACTGTATTCCATTGTGGCTGTGCCAATTTACAATCCTACCAACGGTGCACAAGGATTCTCTCTTCTCCAGCACTTGTTTGTTGATTTACTGGTGATAGCCATTCTGACAGGTATGAGGCAATATCTCACTTTGGTATTAATTTGAATTTCCCTGATAAGTGATGTTGAGCATCCTTTCATGTCTATTGTCCATCTGTATGTGTTCTTTGGAGAAATGCCTATTCAGGTCCTCTTCCCATTTTTTAAATTGTATTGTTTGGGTTTTTATGCTGATTGTGCATGTTCTTTATACATTTTGAGTATTAGCCACTTATTGGATGTATGATTTGCAAATCTCTTCACTTTTACAGTAGGTTACCTATTTGTTTTGTTGATGGCTTCCTTCAATGTACAAATGCTTTTTAGTTTGATGTAAGCCCACGTGTATTTTTGTTGCCCTTGCCTGAAGAGACTGGTCCAAAAACAATATTGCTAAGACCAGAGTCAAAGAGCTTACTCCCTGTGTCTACTTCTATGATTTAAGGTCTTACATTCAAGTCTTTAGTCTTTGAATTCATTATTATATATGGTATAAAACAGTGGTCCAGTTTTCAAAAAAAAAAAATTATTGAGGAGACTATCTCTTCCCATTGCACATTCTTACCTCCTTTGTCATAGAGCAATTGGCCATACAGGCAGGGATTTATTTCTAGGCTCTCTGTTCTATTCCATTGATCTGCGTGTCTTTGAGCCAGTATCACACTGTTTAGATTGTTCTATTTAAGTCTTTAACAGGCAAAGGGGAAATGAGCTCTTTCTGCCTGTCTTCATGTTGGAACATTGGTCTTCTCTTGCCATTGGACTGAAATTTACACAATCAGGTCTCCAGTTTGCCAACTGCAGATATTGGGACTCTGTCATAATCACATAAACCAATTCCTTAAAATAAATAAATGGCTAGATCCGTTCCCCCTATTTATTCTTCCTCTGGAGAACTCTAATAGAGGTGTGAATGAGAGAAAAGGAAAAGCATACAAAGAATCAGTGTTTTTCAATGTCACTTACAGCCCACACTGTTCACAGATACAAACCTGCTCTACTTCATTGCTTAAACAATTCATTAAATAATCACTAAGGTATAATTTTGGAAAAGTTTCCATACAACTTCTTCAATTCTATATACAATTTTTTGATTTGGTCATTTCAACACAGACACATTTATTAAATCCTTTGAGATGTGCAATTCATGGGCTCAGCAGAGCTTTTTCTTTACTTTAAACATTCCACCTGACTCCCTTAAGAATAGGTTCCCAGTTGCTTGCCTCCTTTTACCTGTTTCTGCATGTTCTTAGCTCCCTAAACAGGCCAGTTTCCAGTAACCATTGCTGACAAATTTTCTAAGGGTTGCAGTTTTTCAGACACTTCTCTGAGGTCTTCACATTTTGGAGTGGGAGCGGATATTTCTCATTTTCTTCTGCCTGGACTTTTCCCCTCCCTTTGGCAGTGGAGTACTGCCAGGACCTACAGTTGCCCAGTCTGGAGGGCCAGACTCCCCCATTGTCTTACCACATATTACTATTCTCCTCAGTTCATTAATATTGGGTTGGCCAAAAGTCCATTAAGTTTTTTTCTGTAAAATAAAAGACACATTTTTCATTTTCCCCAATATTGATTTGGATATTTCTAGTATATCAGCTATCTCCTGCTACTGGCTTCTACTGGGTAGAGGCCAGAGGTGCTGCTAAACACTTTCCAATGCATAGGACAGCCCCACAGCAAAGAATTATTTGGCAAAAATGAGAATAGTACCAAGAAACTTTGCAAACCACTTTTGATACATTTGATCAGTCACAGCACCTTCTCCATATACTGCACAAATATTTTTTGTGTCTTTCAGTTGCATTATTACATTTCTGGAAATAATAAAGCTTAATACAACAAAAATGTTGCATTTTTCTTCCATCTTCAATATTAAAATGGTTGCACAAAAATTTTCTGATTTTGATAAGCTTTTTAAATGCATGCTGATATGACAGCTGTCACAATACAATCTAACAAAATTGTTTCAAATAAAGTTAAGACAACTAAGCACTACTAGAGCCATTGTATGGAAAAAACTAAATGAGCTTCTTATCTAGCCCAATATTATAACATCCCTCTGCTGGACAGAGGGCACAGAGTGGTAATCAAAAAAGATAACTGACCAATGGAGCTCATGGTCCAATGGAGGATTCAGACATTAAACAAAGAGATAAATTAATTATACAATTGCAGCAATTGTATTTGTGGCATGTGTTAGAAAGGTGAAACAAATACAGTGGACTCTTTATTCTTCTGAACTCCTTGGTTATTGATCTGAGAGTCTATAACAGCTAAATAGGGTAAAATTAAGGAGCTGAGTGATGAAATGACTCTGTAATTTATTTCATCAGGTTCCTCCTACCAAAGATGCCATTAGGCTACAGTAAAATAGGAGAAAATCCTCTCTCCACTGAGTACATAGGAATAAAGCTATTTCTCACACAGCTAGAAGATCTGATTGTCACCTTCTTTCACTTTATGACCATCTTGTAGCTTTGTTGGCTTCATCTTACAACTGCCATATTTTTCTGATTATGTTGTTTACTACTTTACCTAGCCTTGGTCAATCTTCCATTCTGTGATCCAATCAGTGAAAAGTAGTCAGTGATTGGACTTTAAAGTAGTGCTCCTGTATGCACTCATCTTACAGGAACAGTGAATATTCCACATATTTATTTAACTCTCTTTTATGCCTCATCTGCTCCATAGGGCTCTATAAAATATCCCACTGGGGACAATACCATATGGATGGGATGTATTGTGCTCTATGCAAATACTGCACCCCGAACCCACTTCCTGTGTCCCCACTCACCCTTGCTGACCCTCACCCAGTTTATGGACCTTATCTTCCCTTGAATGAATAGTTTGTACCTTGCATGGGTAGGGTGAAAGTTAAGATGGGGTTCTTACAAAACTAGGGCCAGTTATTGGGCCCAAAGCACTCTTTATCTGGCCTTTACTTAATGAGGCACTCATACACCTCCATGAATACCTAACATATATGCCCACTACATCTGTTATACTTTGCAGCTGACACAGTTCAGGTCATCAAACTGAGATGCTCATTGATCAGTGCTTACCATTTTAAGGTTTACAAAACATTCTCAACAAGGTTATCTTACACCAAAACCTTCATTTGTCTTTACCCTCCAAACAATCCTCAGGAAAATGATGATTGAATAAAAAGCATTAAAACATACTGTGATGTTTATAATAGGAAATAATAATATTGCTAGAGCTGCTAATACTGTATATTAGGTCCTTATAATTATTTTTTGATTATTAAATAAGACATATGTATTATAAAAAATACAAAATTATAGAAAGTATAATGAAGACAAATGTGCCATAATTTACTTCCTCTTTCCCCTCCATTGGTATGTGTAGGTGTAGGGGATACCGGCCTGCAGTATCCATCCCTGCTGCAGATGCTCTTCAAAACACGAGAAAGACATACACAGAGACAAACAAGTTTCTGTGGGAGAATAGGGACAACATGGCCACTTTCTCTAGTGGAAAGCACTCCCTTTCCCTACCCAAGTAGGTTTTTATTAAGAAAGCAGACTCAGTTTGTGGATTCACAGTCTGGCAGAAAAGTTCAAAGGGAACAGGTGACTTACAAAGATGCTAACAGAACTCCGGCTGTGATTCTGGGCAGAGATTGGAGTTTTATCATATGAAAGAACTACAGGTTCCAAAGGTTTCCTGTCTGTGCCTTTAAATTCCAAGTTAATAACATCCTCCAGCAAACAGATCTCACAGGATCTTGCATATTCTATGTTCCAGGCCTGATTACCCTGGGGGTCTGCCATCTCTGGTTTGGGCTGCAACACTTTGAGGCTTGAGCCTGGCAGTCAGGAGACAAAGGCATTCAGGAGACTTAGATTTCTCACATCTAAGTACAAAGACTCAGGCTTCCACATAGTTGAGGGGGCAGGGGTTGATGTGGATCACCCCTTCATTTTCACAGCCCTGGGTCTCTTCCCAGAGGCCTTTTCATGATCATGCCTGTCTTAGGTTCAATCTCTTTCCTAGAGAATTGTTACCTGTCATTGGCTAACTGATCAAGCATTGAAGGTCAGGCACAGAACAGGCAGCATTCATGCCAGGGAAATAAGTTTTTGTCTGCTTAGTAGCTCCTGGTCTGGAGGTCTCTCACTCAGCCTAAGTCATAGCTGGTCACAGCTTCCTAAGACCAGGCAGGGTCGTCCCCAACATGTAGGCAGTTGCCTTTTTTTTACTGTTAAGAAACAATGCCTAAGTGGACATATTTATACATAGAAGCCTTGGGTACTTTGTGGTGTTTTCTTTGGAATAGACTTCCAGATGAGAAATCACTAGGCAGAAGGGATAAGCATGTTTCAGACTCATGAGACATAGCACCATCCGAAATGGTTATATTCATTTATATTCCTTAGGTAAGTGTCTAATTGTGCCTATTTCAACATAAACATATATGTTTGGAGGTTTTAAAAATAACATGATTATTTAAAAGTAAAGACATGACTAAAAACTCTGAGTTAGTCTATACCTCAAAAAGCTAAATAGTCTATGAGCACCTTCTTCTAAAAAATAAAGACAGGGTTGGGGAAAGTTGAGAAGACATTTCATACCCAACCCCCCCCAGAATGACTGTCTATAAACCAGGTAAACTATGAGAAATGTTCAGTTGCCCTAAAGTCTGTTCAGTTTTAATTCCCAAGGACCACTGACTTTTGGTGGTTTAGTCCTCTCCACCACCCCTGTCTTGGCCTGAGCTCCCAACATGTATGCCTTTTGATGTTTGCAATAGATGTGTGACTACTTTCTCGGCTTCCATTGTGTTCCTCTCAAATTCATTTTCCTTACTGTATCTGGAATAATCTTTTTTTAAACAAATCAAATTCAAATAAGTCATTTTCCTGATCATACCTTTTCACAAGTTTCGCATTACTCTTACGATACTCGAGATCTCATCTCATTTCCACTCTGACAACTCTACCTTCTTCCTTGATAACAACTGAATGACCCACAGTCTCTGATATTGTACCCGGAGAAAAGAGTATTATGTTGTATCTGCCTAATTTTCCTTCTCTCCTTCTGGCTTCTGCTTATACTTTTACATATCAGCTTACATAGCATATCCTCATTCCCTAGCCAAAAGAGCACCTGCATTTTTCCTTCAAAATACATATCACAATTAACAATTACTTATTCCTGAGCTTGGATTGTCCACATCAAACTGCAGCTCTTGGTCTGATCAGTTGTGTTTTGCTCACCTTTGAGTCCCTGGCAGAGTGCCTGGCAAATAGCTGGAATTCAACATTATTTATTTATAGTTTAGAAAAATATTTGTTTGTGGAATGAATGTAGAAACTGGGTGTGCAAGTTGGGAGAACTGATAAGAAATGAGAGTGACTCCAGATTATAAAGCATGGGAAGTTCCAGCTACTCAAAAGTGCATCAAAGTAAATGTATAAATGTTTTCAAACTGGGCTAAGTTAACTGAGTAATGTGAGATGTTACAATTTACTTTGTGACTTTGAACAAGCAATTTGACCTCTTTGTTCTGGAAATGCCTTATTTATATAATGTGAGTGACTCAATCTGTTTTACATATTTTCTAATGTCAAAACTATGCAAGTTTTATCCCAAATTTGATTCAAACTACAATAAGATAATTGTGCACTTTGAAACACTGTGTGGGTTGTATTATAATAGGTGAGCCAGTCAGGGAATGGTGAAAGAAAGAAAAGAACTAATCAATATAAATCTCAGCAGGATGGGCTTTAAAGGACAATTTTTTTTGTCTCTTTTACCTATGAAGAAGGCTTCAGTTTGAGGTATTTTATTGCAAAATATACAAGCTAATTCAATGCTAACTGTAAGGTTCTGAGTTTGAACAGATCTTATAGCTGTATGCAGTCAACTAGTAAAACAGCATATAGTTGGAAAGAGTCTTCAGAGCTATGTTCTTGCTGCTTTTTATAATAGAAGGAGAATAAGTAAAAATTTAGAGACAAATCACTTTTTAAGTTCTTATTTGAACAGTAGTTTCTCTATAAATAATTCTAACTTTTCTATACCCTAATTATTGGTTTCTTTTTAGAAAATCAGGCTTTCCTACTTTTCTTTAGTTCTGTAAATAAGCAGGTATTATCACCATGAGTCAAACTCATAATTTTAGGGGGAAAAGCAATTATAGCCCCACGAAAGAATACAGATGTGTAAAAAATCACAGTTAAGGCCTGAGAAAATTCTGAGTTTTACATAATTTAGGCTAGAAAAATATTTAACTGCCAGGCTTCAACCAGGGAAAAATTTTAGAACTATCTTTCAACCTAAAAAGTGTGAAAAAGCACATCCACTGGGGTGCAATGCCATCATGATACACAGTGAAATTAAACAAAGGGGTACGAAGAACGTTCCTGGAGGCTGGAATGTTCAGTCCTGAGTAAGGTGGTACGAAACTGTGAGGATCAAGGGATGTCTAACTTAAGGAGCAGGTCATAAGAAGTCTTGTTGGAGATCATTCTTATTTCCCCAATGATAAAGTTCTTCAGATGAAATCCAACGTGTAAATTCCATGTTATAGCAAGCAAAATCTGAACAGAGTACTCACCATAGAAGAAAAAAAATCTACCAATACCCCTTAAATCTAATACTGGTTGTCCCCACCAATTGCTTGCCCTGACTCATAGGCTCCTACATTTTTAGACAAATTTTTGCAAGGTCTTTTATAAATTAAACAGAAAGGAAAATCAGTTTACAGAAATTACAATTAAGCTAAAATTATGCTTCCAGCTGTCCCATTTTAAATTGCTTTTTAACATAGGTGAACTTTTTCTACAAATATTCTGACACACAAGAAAAAAATAGCACATGATATATGCAAGTCAAAAGTAACTTAAGCATTTTTAAAAGAAAAAGTCAGGTGGTTGTTTTCTTCAGATATTAAAGGTTTTTATTCTGCATTCTTCTTTCACATACATAGTAAAGATGGGGACTGCGTGCTTTAGCATATGGGGGAGCTACTGTAAGGGAAAGAAGAAAGAGACATGGAAAGCAGAGCGAGAGAAAACTTCAGGAAGGCCTGAATTACATTTTTAATATGAGTGTCCACAAATGCTAGAGGGGCCTTCATGTTCCATGGGTATCAGAATGTATATTATCATTGCCTCCTGAAGTTCTTATGAGTTCTCTAGGAGTGAGAATTGTTCCCTTTGCCTGGGGAATAGCTGCTTTTCTCATTTTCAGACTGCAGAAATGTTTTCAAAATAAAGACATTTTTCCTTGATCTCCTGAGTGCTTGCACCTGCATGTATAAATGATTTAGACGTTTTCGAAATGTGATTTCTTGTCTTGGAAAAATTGATAAAGTTGCTCATCATTTCTAGGAGAGTTTCTCTAACTTTCAAAGCTTCCCAGATTAACTCGTCAGTTCTTTGTAGGCTGAGTGTGTTTATTTTTGTTTTCAGACACGTCCCTAAACCTTTCTGGATATTAAATTTTCCACTTAGAAAATCAAAATCACTAAATTGACGTGGATCATCTCCATGATTCATCCTAGCTTTAATATTTAATCACTCTACCTCTGAATTTACATTTAAAACCAGTAATTATCTAATGATTCTAAGTATCACTCACATACTTCAAAGTTCAAATAAAATCCATTTTTATTGGATCAACCATAATAGTAATAACCTGTATTTTTTTCCTGAAGTGAAAAGTTTTTGAGAAAAAAAAATATGAAATGTGTTGACTCCACTACTCTAATTTGAATGAAGAAGTAGCTTCAAAGGTCTTTTGGCAGGAGAGTGGCTATCGGAGCCTTCATTTTCAGCCCCTCGCTTATCTTAACCTCCGGTCACCTGTGGGCACTCTGATTATCACTGACCTTGGAGTCTTTTCATTAATTAACAACTAACATTTTTCATTATTTTTCTAAGATTTAACAAAATGAATAAGACACAATTATTGTCCTCAATTTTTAGAAAAAAAAATTTTAATTTAGAAACTGATGTTTGTAAACAGCTACCTTTAATACAAAGTGGCCATGATAGAATGGAAGAAAATGAAATTGTTACAGAAACAGAAAAATGAGTTTATTATACCTCAGATATATTAATGCAATTTCAAAAAGGAGGCGTTACTTTAGTTGGACTTGGAGGGAAGAGTTGGCTTTCAATCCATACAGTAGCTGAGCCTTTCAGGAGAAGGACAAGGAACAGCAGAGGCCAAGGCATGCTCCGTTCTTCCCTTCCAGCCAGAGTGTGTTACTGTGTTCAAAGTACAACAGCAGATGGCTAAGAAAGTCATCAATTTGTAGGAACAAAGAAACAAGAGAAAAGAACAACAAAAAACCCCACAAAACAAGTGCTAACCTGGCAATATCCACAAGCCTATCAAGAATTACTTTAAACACAACTGGACTAAATGCTCCAATCAAAAAGACACAGGGTGGCCAAGTGGTTAGGAAAAAAAACTAAGCAAGAACCATACATATACTGCCTGCAAGAGATGCACTTCAGATTGCAAGACACACTGGCAGTGAAGGTATAGAAAAATATTTTATACAAGTGGAAACAAACTAGTGTAGCAATCCTGATAGCACACAAAATAGCCTTTAAAATAAAAACTGTACCAAGATACAAAGAAGGGCATTTCATAATGATAAAGGCATCAATCCAACCAGAGGCTGTAAGTCTTGTAAGCATCTATGGACCCCAGCACAGGAACACTTTAATGCATAAAGCTAACATTAACAGAAATAAAGGGAGAGATCAACACTATTGCAAAAATATAAGGGACCTTAACAACCCACTTACATCAATGGATAGATCATCCAAACAGGAAATCAAAGAAACAATGGTCTTAAATGACACATTAGGTCAGACAGATTTAATGGATATTTACAGATCATTTCATCCCAAAACAGAGTATACGTTCTTTTTAAGCACACATGGAACATTTTCCAGCATACCACATGGCGGGCCACTAAACAAGACTCAATGAATTTAAGAAGATTGATATCATATCAAGCACCTTCTCTGATGAAATGGTGTTAAAAGTTAAATCAATTACAATAAAGAAACTGGAAAAAAACACAAATACATGGAGGCTAAACAACATGCTAATAAAAAAAATCCATGGGTTAACAAAGAAATCAGGAAGGAAGTACAAAGATATCTTGAGACAAATGAAAATCGAAACACAATGACCCAAAGTCTATGGGACACAACAAAAGTTGTTCCAAGAGGAAAATTCATTGTTATATAGGCCTACCTCAAGAAACATCCCAAATAAACAATCTAACCCAATACCTAAAAGAACTAAAAAAAAGAATGAAGGCCAAGGGGAGTAGGAGGAAGGAAATAATAAAGATTAGAGTGCGGATAAGTGAGAGGCTAAAAATCACTAGAGAAAAATCAGTGAAGTAACGGCTGATTTTTGAAAAGATAAATAAAATTGATAAACCAGATAAAGCCAAACTCATCAAGGAAAAAATAGAGAGGACCAAAGTAAATAAAATCATAAATGAAAGGAGAGAAAGAACAATCAACACCACAGAAGTAATAGAATTATAGGAAAATGCAAGAATAATTATATGCCAACAGACTGGACAACCTAGAAGAAATGGATGAATTTCTAGAAACACAAACTTTCAAGACTGAGTCAGAAAAAACAGCAAATCTGTACAGACCCATTACTTGTAACAAAATCTAATCAGTAATCAAAACACTCTCAGCAAAATAAAGTCCTGTGCCAGATGGCTTCACAAGTTAATTCTATCAAATAGTCAAAGAGGAATTAATACCTACTCTTCTCAAACTATTCCAAAAAATTGAAGAGGAAGGGAAGCTCCCAAACTCAGCAAAGATTGTTCCAAAGCCCTGATGAACACAGGTGCAAAAATTCTCAACTAAATATTAGCATGATGAATTCAGCAATATCCTTTAAAAAGTATCATGCACCATGATGAAGTGGAATTATTCCTGGGATGCAAGTTTGATTCAATACCTGTAAATCAATCAACATGATATACAACAAAGGAAATTAAGGATAAAAACCACATGGTCATATCAGTAGATGTAGAAAAAGCATTTGACAAAATCCAACATCATTTATAATAAATACTCTCAGCAAACTGGGGATAGTAGGAACATATCTCAACAAAGAGTTCTGAAAGTCACAGACACAAGACAAGAGACAAGCAATTAGACAAGAGAAAGAAAGAAAAGCATCCAGATAGGAAAAGAAATAAAATGGTATCCAGATAGGTAAGGAAGTAAAATGGTAACTGTTTGTAGATGATCAGATATTATATATACAGAGAACCCTATACCACCACCAAAGGAAAAAACTATCAAAAGTAATAAATGAATTCAGTACAGTTGCAGAATACAAAATTAATATTCAGAAATTGATTGCATTTTGTACACTCATAACAAGCTATCAGAAAGACAAAACAATCCCATTTACAATTGCATCAAAAAGAACAAAATATCTAGGAATAAATTTAACCAAGGAAGTAAAAGACCTGTACTCAGCAAACTATAGGACAATGAAAAATAAATTGAAAAAGACACAATTAAATGAGACACACTGTGCTCAGGGACTGGAAGAAGTGATATTGTCAAAATGTCCACATTTCCCAAAGAAATCTACATATTTAATAGAATCTCTATCAAAATACCAATGGCATTTTTCATAGAACTAGAGCAAATATCCTACAATAAAATTTATATAGAATCACAAAACACTAAATAGCCAAAATGATATTAAGAAAGAAGCAAAAAGTTGGATGTAACATGCCACCTAATTTCAACCCATATTACTATAGTAACCAAAACACTATGGTCCTGGCACAAAAACAGACACACAGATCAATGGAACAGAATAGAGAACCCAGAAATAAACCCATATCTGTATGGCCAATTAATCTATGAAAGAAGGCAAGACTATTCAATGGAGTTATGACTGCCTTTAATAAATGATGTTGGGAAAACTGAACACATACATGAAAAAATAAAACTAGACTACCATATACAAAAATAACTTGAAAATGGATTAAAGATTTTAATATAAGATTTGAAACCATAAAATACCTAAAAGAAAAATGGCCTTGGTCTAAGTACTTTCTTTTTTGAATATGTTTTCTAGGGCAAAGAAAACAAAAGTAGAAATAAACAAATGGAACTACATCAAACTAAAAAGCTTTTATACCATGAAGGGAACAATCAACAAAACCAAGAGGCAACCTATGGACTAGAAGATATTTGCAAATAAAGTATCCAGTAAGGGGCTAATATCCAAATATATAAAAAACTAACAAACAATCCAATTTAAAAAATGGCAGAGGACTTGGATAGACATGTCTCCAAAGAGGACACACAGAGGTCAGCAGGCACATGAAAAGATGGTCAAAATCACTAATCATCAGGGAAATGCAATCAAAATCTCAATGAGATAACAACCTCATGCTTGTTATTATGGCTATCATTAAACCATAGGAATGGTTATTATGAAAAAGACAGCAAATGACAAGTGATGATGCAGAGCAAAAGGAACTCTCATGCGCTGTCAATAGGATTGTGAGCGGTGCCGCCACTGTGGAAACAGCGTGGAGATTCCTAAAATAAAAATAGAACTACCACACAGTCCAGCAATCTCACTTCTGGGTATTTATCTGAAGAAAATAAAAATGTTTGAATTGAGAAAATACACGCATGCCTATGTTCATGCAGAATTATTTACAACAGTCTACAAACTAAGTGTCCATTGACAGAAATTGATAAAGAAGATGAGGTACATAATACAATAGAATATGATTTGGCCATAAAAAGAAAGAAATCTTGCCATTTATGGCAAGAATAGTCCTAGAGGTTAGTATGGTATTTGTGACAACATGAATAGATCTGGAACAGGGGTTTCAAACTCATTTTCACCAGGGGCCACATCAGCCTCACAGTTGCCCTCAAAGGGCCAAAGTAATTTTAGGACTGTGTAAATGTAACTACTCCTTAACTGTTAAGGAGTTGAAATTATATTCCGCCCTTCAAAGGCAACTGCAAGGCTGATGTGGCTCCCCCTGATGAAAATGAGTTTGACACACCTGACCTAGAGGGTATTATGCTAAATTAAATAAATAAGAAAAAGACAAATACTATATGATTTTACTTACATATGGGATCTAAATAACAAAATAATCAAACAAAACAAGCAAGAAACAAACTCATAGCTACAGAGAACAAGGTGATGGTTTCCAGATTAAAGGAGGGAGAGGGATGGACAAAGAAGGTGAAAGGGATTAAGAAATACAAATTGCCCTTTACAAAAATAGTCTCAGTGATGTAAAGTAACAGCATAGAAGACAGAATCAATAATATTGTAGTAAGTACATACAGTGCTAGATGGGTACTAGACTAATGATGATGACTCTGTAAAGTATATAAATGTTTAATGGCTATATTGTAAAACTAAAACTAATATAATATTGTATGGCAAATATAATTTGTAGTAAATTTAAAGCAATAAAAACTTTCATTAGATTTAGTGATACCCTGGTTATAGGGTGGAGCTGAGTACGACCTGGAATATCAGCAAGTTTAAGGGGCTCGAGGATTCTGAGGATCTGGTCAATCTGGATTGCGGCATGCGTGGCCTGATTCCTTGGCACTGCCATCCCTCGGAGCAATTCCAGATTTAACTTGATTCCGCTGTAAGACAGCTTCCTTTCTGAAAGCACTGCCTGAAGATATACAGGAGTAATGGTGAAGTCAGACAAAACCTAAGTATATCAGAATATGAAGTCCCTATTTTCTCTCACTTCCCATCAGAAACCTAAGGCATGTTTTTAAAATAAATACCTTGTTTTAAAAAAGACACAGGTCACTATTTGAACATGATGCTTATCCTAGCTGAACCTGAACACACCATCATATTTATTATCACAAAATAAGTGCCATAAAACTGCTATCAGTCAGAATTAACAAATTAAAATCTACCATCTGTGACATTGTCCTAATGTCATTTTACAGATGTAGAAACTGAAGATGAGAGCGTATCCTCGATGTGTCCGTTTACCTAATTAATGTCAAGGCATGCATGTACCTATGTTTTTGTCCAAGTCCATGCTTCAAGAAATATCCATTCCATATTTATCGAACACTTGCTATCTGCTAGACTAGGCACTAAATAGTGTGTTACACATATGAAATAGCCATTATTAAAAATGTCCATGGCCATTAAAAACTGCATTAATGGAATAACTTCAAGCTTTTCTGATTAAACAGTGGAAATATTTAAATACAAAATAAAGTTATGAATTTGCATGTCTCTACTCAGCTTTGATAAAAATAATACCTTCTAAATTTTTCAAAAAGTGCCATAAAGAAGATATTAATGGGTGCTCAATTAATATTTATTTTTGCCAGCCTGCTAGGTTTACATAGGTCAAATTTAGACAGCACTAAAACACTGTGCTTTTACATAGTGTAGTATTGTATGCCCCCCTAATGCATTGAGCCCCCTGAATATTTACTGTGTTGTATACACTCCTGAAGTTATGATAAATTTAAACTAGGAATCAAAGGAACAGAATCAATAGATTCTTTGCCACTAAGTACTTATGTGCCGTTGGTCAAAAAATTTGACCTTTCTAAAGACTCAAAAGACCTAGTAAAATGAAGTATAAAAACATTAAAAATTATTTTTAGTTTTAATAACTAAAAGTTAATATTTTAAATAATTTTTGTTTCATAGTTGTTAAATTTTCCATTTGTAAATTCTCTTTGTTTATATCCACCCTTCTGTGTCTGAACTAGTCTATTTCTAAACAAAATTAAATCAGCAAACAAGAGAGCAAAGTCAATATATAACATTTGAATAATCCAAATTAAACTTCTAGGAGTGAAAAATATGATTATTTAAATTAGAATTTCAATAGATCAAGCACTAATTTAGGCACAGCTGCAGGGAAATATAAATAAGATAGACCTGAAGAATATGTACGGAAAAAAACACAGTTTGTGATATTTTAGTTTAAACTAATTCACAGCCATTTTCCATAATTTTACATTTTAGTATAGTAAGTTTTATTATATTGCCTTAACAGTCACAAGGTATTTTATCATGTTGCTATAAAATAATTTACTTGACTGTTTATTTATGTGCATTTATGTTTTAATTGGTTTTTTTTCATGGTATTCTAGTGTTCAGTATTATGAAACAGATAGCTAACAACATTTGTTTTTCCAATGTGAAAATAAATCTTCCTAGGTTTGTCCTAGGTTTTTCTTCCTAGGTTTGTGTATGATCTGTAGTTTACTTTTTAATATCAGGAATTTTCTCAGGCCATGTGTCTTTTTTTTTTCTTTGTAAGTCATGGGTCATTTCGATATTCAAATTCAGGTCTTTCTCCACATCAGGGGAGCTGTATTAGTATTATATCCCATTAGAATTCTCTTTCTGTTCTCTCCTGAGACAGCTCTTACTGGATTTTATAGCACCTGTTCTGTCCTCCATCTTTCTTACTGCCTTGGGTCCGTCTCTCCGCATCCTCAATGAACCCCAAGCTCATTCATGCAAAATCTAGATACAGTTTTCTGCACAACAAATACTGTTTTTCTTTCTACTGGCTTTAAAACAGTTTTTGATTTTTTTGTGAATTCTTCTGAAGTTTCACAGTTTTACTCTATTGCTGGATGTATGGCCAATTACAATTACATGCATGTGTGTTGCATAGTCAGTTTGCACAAGTAAGAAGTTTGCTTGAATTTCTGATTGTTTCTTTAATAAAGGTCACCATTTAATTGGTGTTTTTTTCATATGTAGGCAGTATAAATGATCCTTATCTATGGAATTCAGGTGCATACTGATTTTGACTGCTCCACAAAATCAATTTGTTCCAAACTCCCCAAGGTCTGAGGTTAAATCACATCAAGTATTACTGCCATTTTTATGGATGCAGCTAGAAGACTCCAGACTCCTGGGTGTGAGACAAGTACTTTTCACTCACACCAGTAACAGTATTCAGAGTGTTAGCATTTTGCCAGTTCTCCTAACCTCAGTTCCTACAGAACAATATGAATAAGGCCAGGTGCTATGGACTGAATGTGTCTTTGAAATTCTTGTATGAAAGCCCTACTGCCCCCGCATATGATGGAATTTGGAGGTGGGGCCTTTGAGAAGTAATTAGGTTTGGGGTCATAAGAATGGAATTCCAAGACTGAATCAGTGCCCTTGTAAGAAGGGTTGGAGACCACCTGGGCTCTCCCTCTCCACCACCTGAGGCTACGTGCAGGGAGCACATAGGTATTTGCAGGGAGGCAGCTACATGCAAATCAGGAAGAGGGCCCTCCGCAGACATTGAATCGGCTGGCACCTTGATCTATGGTACTTTGTTATGGCAGCCCAATCTAAGACAACAGGTGACACCTGCATACATAGTGGATTTTGTTACAAGAAACCAACCTCAGGCTTAGAAAACCTGAATCTTTTATAATAGTTTGTTCCAAGAGGGAGCATTATTGGTGCTATACTGAATAGTAAGCAAATTTCCCTTTGCTCTGGGGGGAACAGTGTGTTTACCTTCCAAGGCTGTTTGCTATACAACCATCCTAGAAAAGATGGTCTGGAATAAAGCAGTCAGTGCCTCTGCTTGCAAGACACACAGAAATGAGTCTCCTGATATATACAACTTAGAAATACAGTTGGTTACACATAACAGAAAACTTGACTGATGACAACTTATATAGTGACTACTTGCCTCATTGGTCACGCAAAAAAAAAAAAAAAAAAAAAAAATGTCCAGGGGCAAATGGTTAAGGTTTGGTTCAGTGGCTCAGAAACACCATCAAGCACCAAGCCAGCCCCTGTATTTCCTTGGGCTTTATCCACAAACATGCTGCCCCATCATGGGAACATGCATGTTATACTCCAAACATCCTGTCCACATCCAAGACAGGAAGAAAACATAAGGGTGGTACCTGAATCAAAGTCATCTTTCCTAAAGCCCTCAGTTTGTACCCAATTCACCAAAACTATGTCACATACTTGCCATGACTGCAAAGCAGTTTGGGGAAGCAAGTATTTTTATCTGGCATTTTAGTCCTGACTGTTGTGTGATAATCCCTCCTCTTGAACGGCCCTTAGTATGCTACTCGAGTTCAGATCTCCATCCGGTGCACTGAAGGAGGTCTCTGAGAGCCTGTGTAAGTAGTAACCCCACTGCTGCCCCAGGTGAATCAATGAAGGGGGACAAAGCAGCTTGTTTTCCTCTTAATGCCAAGGGTAGTACACTGCTGCATCTGGGACATTTGTGAGGTTGAGGATCACTCTTAATTTCATAAATACTGGAACACAGACTTAAAGTTTAAATGGTTTTCAAAATAAAGGCCAATCACAGAAACAGACCTAAAATGCGAGAGTACAGAATTACAGTTTCATATTTTATATTATTTCCATGGTTACTTATTAGAAATTATCATTAGTCTTTTACCAAACAATCTTGAGACACCATTCAGTTATACCTTCTTGGCAGATATCTCTAAGTCTTAACTGGAGCATGGAAATAAATGCAAGAACATTCTCCTCCATGTTTTTTTCTTACCTGTGGAGCTGAATAGGTAATACTGCTGCTACCAATGATGAGGGGAAGGAATGGGTATCCTTTCCAGCCCCCCAGACTTCTGTTATATTTTTCACATGGAAGCTTGATTTTTGCCCAATGCATATAAAAACAAAAGTAAGAATTCAGCCTGTCTCTCAGCCTTTTCTACAATGTTAACAGGCCTACAAAAATTGCATATAATTAAAAGATAACCCAGAGAAAATATGTGTATCTTAGGCACAAATTTTTCCCAAATACAGGATGGGACACAAGTAGGATTATAGTTGTTTGTATGTAAAACAATGCCATAATTAATAAATAATAATACAAGAATAAAATTTGTTTTGTGTACTCAAACTGTAGCCCTACTTTTGCCGTGTCCTATACATTCCGTGTTATAATTCAGTGGTACAAAGCAGAATCTTCGGAGTATGAAAGATCTGTGTTTGAATTACATGGCACTTACTTGTTTTCATAACTATGAGCCAGTTACTTAGCATCTCAGACTAACTCATTATTTGCAAACATTGCAGTGCTTGTCTTGCTGGACTATCATAAGAATCAAATGAGATTATGCAGCAAAAATTTAATAGTTCTTGGCATCAGTATATACTTACTAGGTGATAGCTATTACTATAGCTCTGACATGTCTTACTAGTAACTCCAAATTTATTTGGAAAGTACTGTATCAATGCATACCTTACTTAAATACTCTCAAAATACATTACCAAAGCAATATATCTAAAGAATCCTGCAACAATGAAAGTTGTTTAACTTGATTATCCTGTTCGAGATTGGAAGGGTCAATCAATTATTCCTGCTTGTCTCTGGATTCTGACTAAAGCAGAGGCACAGCAGTCAGGTGAAGATCAAAGTGCCAGTTTACTAGTGAATGTCCAGAACTCCCAAAGACCAGTGCTCAGCTCTACAGTGGATTCCAAAACCTACTAGAACCTGAAAGCAGCTTCACAAAGTCAGCTTTGCCTATTTGTCCTTTGATATAGTCAGCCAGTCACCTGATAAACATGCTTCAATAAATGTCAGGTTCAAAGAAAGAGCGAAAACAGGAAGAAGAGTGTCAGAAGCAAGGAGAAAGGGAGAGACAGAAAGTGCAAGATGGGAGGGTATAGATATTCTATTCAAATATTCCTTTTGATACACTCTGATAAAAACACGAGGATGGGAAAATAAGTGAATCCTGTATGAACAATTTAGCATTTTCCAAATGTTGCTAAACACAAAAGTATTTTGTTAACAATACACCTAATAACATCCTAGAAAAGTATTCTGCAGAATAGCAGTTTTGGAGTGCATCCATTATATATATATATAATGTAAGGTCAAACTGAAACATGTTTCTAACATGTATTAGTTGGATTTTTTTTTAATATCACCGCGGAATCAATTTGGCACTTTATCCCACTTTTCGTCTGGCACTTAACGTGCCTTGAAATGTTGTACAGCTAATTGTTGGCAAGACTTATCTGCTAGACTTCTCTGCTTCAGGTCAGGAGTCCTTGCAAGTATCAGCAGTGGGTTGTAAGGATAATAGATACTGATGAACAAATTGGTCATAAGCTAATTAGCCTCTCCATGACACTAGCATTTCTTCTTCCTAGAATATCTGAGAACAACTTGTATATGCTGACCATGTCTTTTGTGTCCTAAACACACACTGAGGGTGATTGGAGTTCATTTAAATCAGATCATTTTCTAACAAATGAATTTGCACATGAATGCATATGATTAAAATGTGGGGATCTTGCTTAATGCCAGGCTTACTGATGGTTCAGTTAGGTATAACCTCAGAGAGCATTTCACTGAATAAAGAAAACAAAGCCACCCCAGGCTTTTGGAGGATCTTCGGAAGACAGGGACTCATGGAGATATTCCATCCACCCCTGTACCCAAGACACTGCCTTTTCTCTGTCTGGAGATGCATCTTCTACGCAGCATCTCTGTCTAACCCCATCGTTCTTCCTAAGGATTCTGATTCCAGAGTTCCAGGGGTGGCAAAAAGAATGCTTTGATACACTGAATAAACTGAGGAACGTAAAATTAAATTTGCCTTCAAAGGGTAACCACACTACTAAAATTGGCTCTGACCCGACAGTAAGTGAGTGGGTCAGAGTTTATCTTTGGGGCTGACCACTAGCCAACATCCCCGAGTATGAACCACAAGCCACTCATCTTCCATAAAAAGTAAATCATACACACACAGAGAAAAACATCCTGATCTTTATGAACAACATTTTATTTTATGGATTTTGGAATGAATGATGCACTATTTTATACATCTGAAAACAGCTTAATCCCAAATATCTAACTAGTAAACTTCAAATGAACTGTGATTTTGATGTAACCCCATAGCTAGTGGTTGGAATTTAAATTTCAGTTGATTTAAACTGTGTTGACACAATACTAATATAGCTGACAAATGAAGTGCTTAATCAATGATCATTTAATACCATAATGTAAGTAGTTGTTTGACTAGTTCTGCATGTTTTTGTTTTTTATTGACTAGAAGTATCGTAGTATGTAAACAACACTGATTCCCTACAAACACCAAAAATGCCTCATAATACTAGTGCCTTTTTCATTCTTTCTTTTAATAGATAATGTATAGTGGTGCCAATTACCTTTAAAACATCATTCTTTGTGCTATGAAATCAAGATGTTTCTTAGTTCTGAAGGAAAAGGTTCACAGTATTACATGGAACTTTGTTATTTACCTTGGACACAAAAATAAGTGCTCAATATTTGATTATGACTGTGGGTAAATATCAATTAATATAGTCATGTGTGAATAACCCTAAGATATTTTACAAATTTATTTTGAAAATTTGTTTGATAAACTGTGGAAATTTCTCAGACAATGTCCACTTATTGCTGTAGTTACTCCTGAGGATATAGTCATTCCAGCAAAGGAGGGTACCTTCCAGGGAAGCCCTTACAGGGTCAACGCATACTCACTAGGTTTTATTTTTACATGAATTTATATGAGTTAACTTTAGGCTTCAGTGCCTGCCTTTACTACTTGCCTCCTCCAAGCTCCATCCTAGAAAGGAGTTTGTGTCATTAATTACCTGTCTACAATTGTTCCAAAGTGGAACCTGTTGTTTGTCAGGACAGTAGCAGAGGTATGTACTTTTTGGTGATCAAATCCAGTATTGCCAAGGACTTCTGTTTATGGGCTGCCAGAGGTGAGAACCAGATTATGCCCTCAGCCCTAACAAATTCCTGTAACCTGAATGCCAGATTCAGTTTTCCACTGGTGCCTGTTTTCCTTCCTCACTCCACTATGTAAGCCCCCAACAAAGCATAGCATGCAGCTGGCCTCTCCATGACACTTGGCCCTCAGGCCTAGGACTGCCCTGTCACTCATTCACACACACAATCCCACCAGTAACATATGACTTGGGCCTATAAACTAATTATACTCCCTGCAAGAATTCTATACAGAAGCATATAAAATAATCCAAAATTTCGAGAAATCAAGCTCAAATATGGAACAAAAGATGCTATCAGGCCATTTTGAGACCTATTTTTTCCAGTCCCCTGCATCTTTCTGAATGAAGCCTGTATTGAGGGGACGGGGGGAAGAAGATAAAGTGGAAATCCTTAAGCTCTTTGTGTTTGGCATCGGAGTGATATCAGAATGGTGTCAAAGGTCAGGCCTAGAATACTCCATCATACTTTGACAATGCTGGACTTTTACATCACTACAACACCTGGAATTTCTGAAAACACTCTTAGATCTTAGAATAATTCTATTGACTTTATCCAATAAAAAATTATCATATAACCTATTTGATGACTGAAATTCCAAGAACCTGGAAAAGAAGAATGGGATCAACATTCTTTTCATTGTAATTAGAATATTATTAGTCTAAAATGTCATTCTTCTTATGAATAAGCAAATTACTTCTAGTCTCTATCTTAATTATTACAACTGTCCTAAAACTCCAGGACTCTGAAGAGTTAATAGCATGAAATTTCTTTTTTTAGAAGTTATTAGCAATTATTTACTGATGATTATCAGATATGCAAGAGGAAAAAGTATAAATTTGAAATAGGTAATTAAAAATCCTGCCCGACAGTTACATAAACTGTAGGTATAACCATAGTCATACAGAAATGGAACTTTTTCCTCTTTCTGCTTGCTATGTATTTTTGTTTCAGTTGCTTATATTACAAATGCAAAGAATGGTTTTACTCCAAAAAGATCTAAAAGGGCAATAAAACTATGGATAAACAAGCTGAATATCCTCATGCATTACCCACAAAGTTGTACTTTTAATTGCAGAATTTGTGGTTTGGTGATGATGCTAAGTAGGGAGAGCACAGCTTGATTTTCACATCACAGGATGAATTTTCAACTCTAGTAGTTAAAAAAAATCAGCCTGTGATTTAGAAACTTTGCAAATGCAAAGTATGTGCAATTAAGGGAGAATAAATATGGAAATCCACAAGGTCCTATTCCTCAAGTTCTTATCACATTTCAACACTAATACTTTGCAGAAACGATCTAGGATACTGAAATGGTTCTTCATTTAGTCATTCATTTGTTTAGTTGTTCTTCAAGTACTCTGTGAGTGTCTATCATGTGTTAAGCCTGTTCTATCCCTTGAAAATACAGTAATGAAAAACAGACACACCTCTGCTTCTCATGAAGCACACAGAAGTATCATTAAGAAACAATATAGATGCTTGCAGGGTTATAACAGGAGAATCTTTTCATGAACATAAGAAAATTCTTCCCTGAGGAATGCCATTTGAGCTAAAATCCAAATAATGAGTAAGTATTAACTAAGTAGGGGAGCTGGTGGGGGATAGTGTGGCAGGCGTGGAGACAGCATGTGCTGTCCTCCAAGTGGGAAATAAAAGATGATGAGTATCGTTGGGACAGATACATTCAGAGAAAAAGGTAAGAAATGACAAAGAGGACATAGGTGACAGAAATCACAGAAGGTTTTAAAGCATATGAGTAGCAGTGTGAGACAGAGCTTGAAAAGATTTTTCTGCATGCAGAGTAAAAAGTGGGTTGGAGGGTGTTGAGCAAGAGTGGTCGTGTGAATACTCATTAGGGGACTTTTACTGTCTAATCTTGAGATGAAGGTGGCTTGAGATTGGATGGGAGTGGAAAACACACAGGGGAGAAGTCAGATTCTGATGGCAAAATTAGCAGAACATAGTGATAAATATGACAGAGGACTGGGAAGGGAGCAGTGAAGCAAAAGGATACATGAAGATTATTCTCAGACTTTTCACTTGTTCAGATGGATGATGTTCATTCCTAAACTGAGGAATACCAGAGAAGGGAAGGTTTAAGGGCAAAATCATTAGTTAACTTTTGGACCCATTGCCTTAAAGGTGCTTTTGAGACACGTGAGTGGTGCTATCGGAGAAGAAGCTGGATACAAGAGTCAGATCTGACATGGTGATATACCTTAGAAAGTCCCTGGCATCTGATCGGTTATTGAAGCCATGCATGTGGGAAAATATTTCTATGGAGAGAATATAGGGGGAAAATAAGGAAAACTAGGGTGGCCAGAGGCTGATAAGGCAGTAAAAGGATCAGAGAAAGAGTAATGTGGGAACAGGAAAACCAGAAGGCTGTAATGGCATGGATGCTAACGGAAAGAAGTTTCTCAGAAGGAAGGAGAGCCCAAATAGGGCTAAGAAACATGCTAAGAGGTTAAGTAAGGTGATCATTCAATGTGGCTATTAAATTTAATGGCAAAGAAGTCAGGCCCAATTTTGTAGAGTTTTAAGAATGGAAACAAAATTTTAATGGCTGAGGAGTGAAGGAAAAGTCAAAAAATGGAGACCGTGAAAATAGACCACTCTTCTAAGAGATCTTAGAAGAGAAGTGAGGACAATACGTAGGTGAAAGTAAGACAGATAATTTTTGTTGTTTTAAGTTTGGTGGGATCTGAGCTGGCTTCTGAGAAAGGAATAAATTTACTTAAAGTAATTTCCCAGGAGATACATGCTACTATTTGGCTTGAAACTCATTCTTTTTAAGAAAATGCATAGTGTATTCATAGTATCTTTCCCTCTCAGAGCATTCATCTTGAAAAAATTATATTTCACAAGAGTGAATTTTATAAAACTTCTGGATATATGCATACATAACAAATTCACTGTTTGGAATTGATTTAAGTTGATTGTGAATACATGATTGGATTACTTAATCAAATGACAGTTTGTATGAAATTAACAGAGAAAAAACCCTCACCTATCATTCAGGGTTCAACCAAAGAAGCAAAACCAATAAGAGAGATTATGTATCTACAGCTATGTATAATACAGCTAGAATATCTGTATTTGAAGTTCATTGAAAGGAATTTGCTTACTCGTATGTGGGAGCCTGGCTAAGCAAGTCTGAAGTTCAGCAAACCAGCAGAAAGACAAGGTCATAAACAAGCAGGCTGGGATCCCAAAGGCACAGTGTAAATTTTCATGTCTACAAGGTAAGAGTCTCTCTTTACTCAGGGATGATTCAAGATCTGACTTAAAAACTTTCCAACTACCTAGTCAGCCTCACCTAAGATAATTTCCCTTTTTATTTTCTTATCAAACTGACTAGGAACTTTATATCTGTAAATCCCTTCACTGCAGCATCTACACTAATGTTTGATTTAATGACTTAGTGAGGGGGAGTGACATCCCCTGGGATGGCAATGTGGATTGTTCCTGACTTCACTCCCCCTTACAAGAACAACTACAGTGGTCCCCACCTACCCATGGTTTTGCTTTCCATCCTTTCAGTTACCTGTAGTAACCTGTAGTAAATCACAGCACAAAAACATTAAGTGGAAAGTTCCAGAAATCCACAATTCATAAGTTTAAAGTCATGGGTCATTCTCAGAAGCATAGTGAAATTTTACTCCATCCTGAAAGTGAATCGCTGGGCCATTGAGCATGTCCTTGCTGTACATACTGCCCACCCATGAGTCACTTAGTGGCCAGTCACTCATCAAACAACTGTTGTAGTATGGCACTGCTTGTGTTCCAGTCACCTTTATTTTATTTAATAATGGCCCCCAAGGGCAAAAGTAACAATGCTGGCAATTTGAATATGCCAAATAGGAGCTATAAAAGTGTTTCCTTTAAGTGAAAATGTATGTACATATAGGAAAAAACATAGTGCTATCTGTGGTTTCAGGCATCAGCTGGGGTACCTGGAACATATCCCTATATAGATTATGGGGAACAACTATATCCATGAACAAGGCATCACTGAGAAAACCCTAGTGCCCCTAGTAGTCTGTGGGTGAGACCAAAAGGCTCAGAGAAATGCTACACGCCCACTGCACTGCCCTCCCCATACCAGCCCAGCACCACATAGAGAGGTCTTTCTGAGCCGACACATCCTCCAGTGGGAAACAAAAAAAAAAGAGCTCAAGGATGATACCCAGGAACCTCAGCATTGCAGGTCACTTTGTGGGAGCCTCTATTATGGTTTCTTTCTACAGGGATTACAGGGGAATCTACAAAACTCAAAAGAGTGGAAATCTGATTGTGGCAGAGAAGTGGGGAGGGGCATGCAGCAATCACCCAGATCTTGACAGACCAAGTTTCTACCTGCACAGCCAAAGGAGCAGGCCTAATCAGTAGCTATGCTCATCTGCAGAACCTAGCCCAGGTGCAGTCTGACCCAGGAACTGACCTGGGTGCACATATGCCTGTTTTGGGTCCCCAAACAAGGAGTCCTTCTGGCCAGGGAGTCTGGTCTGTCCAAGCCCAGACAGGAGCCTCAGTCATAGCCCCACCCACTGCAGAGCGTGGCCCCAAGCCTTATCTGACAGAAAGAGCTGGGGAGAATGTCTGGAAGCTGCATAACTCAGCAACACTCAAGATGAGAGGCAAGCAAACAGAGCTGACCTCCCCCAAAGCAAAACCAGAGGCTCTGTTTGTCCACGGAATTTGGGACACAGGTCAGTTTGAACAAAGACCACAAAGAATGTTGGTGGCCTTGGAGCTGCTTCCCCACTGCCCTGTAGCAGAAAAACTAATTAGTGACCCCACTCATGGCTGAATACAGCCTACAGCCTGCCTAACCAGGGAACCAGAGCATGTGAGAAGCTGTAGGGCCCACCCAACAGCCCTGATTACAGAGGAACTTGAACAGAGAGCACAGACATGGCTTTCTCTGTGTGCAAACCAAAAGTGGTGAACTAACTTTACCAGGATATTCAGTGCACACTCTCACCTGACTCCAGTCCCCAAATGAGTCACTCAGGCCCTAGGTCGCATCCTGATGCCTTGCCAGAGCAGGGAACCCAGTTAACCACTAAGCCCTTCCAACAGCCTTGGCCAGTGGCATGCCCACCCCTGCCCCCCCCACCCCAGAACTCAGCTTGAACAACTGCCTTACCAGCAAGAGGAAAGAGATGTTACAAACAAGGGAACCTCCGTAAAAATAGTGGTGGTATTCTCAGCAGAAACTTTTTAGTCCAGAAGAGAATGAGATGACATATTCAAAACATTGTACAAAGACAAATCTCTTTCAACCAAAAATACTGTACTGGCAAGGTTGTCTTTCAGAAATGAAGGAGGGATAAAGACTTAAATACTTAGGGAATTCATACTAAAACTGCCTATAAGAAGTGCCAAAGGGAGTTCTTTGCATGGAAATAAATAAATGCTAATTAACATCATAAAAATATAAGAAGAAAGTATAAAATTCACTGCTAATAGTAAATAGTCAAAGTTGACTCTGTAATATGATAATAAGGTACATAACTCACAACTATAGTTAAAAATATAAAAACATAATAACCATAACTGCAATAATCTACTTGTGAGTTACACAATATAAAAGTATGTAAGTTGTAACATCAATCACCTAAAATTTGAGGGGGAGGAGTAATAAACGTGTAAAGCTAGGAATTCTATTAGAATTAAGTTACTAGTTAAGGCAAAAAAGAGCACTAGATAAGGATAAACAGGTCAGTCCCACAAGAGGGTACACGTGCAAACGTGCACCCAACATAGCAGCATCGAAATACGTACAGTAAATATGAATGCATCTGAAGGGAGAAATAGCAATACGACCATAGTAGAAAACTTTAATACCCCACTTACATCAATGAATAGATCATTCAGACATAAAAATCAATAAGAAAACATTGGCCTTAAATAGACTACAAGTACTGAATACATAATACGTATATACAGAACATTTCATCCAAAAGCAGAATATGCACTCTCTTTCAGTGCACATGGATCGTTCTCCAGGGCAGATCGTGTCAGGCCACAAAATCAGCCTCAATCGATTTAAGAAGACTGTGTCAGTGCCATAGGGCAGCCCTCTTCCCTCAGAGCCGGTGATCCAAGGGAGGGCAAAGCAGACTGTATCTGACAAGACCTCGCCTAGGATGGGAACGTGTCACTTCCGCAGTATCCTATTTGTCACACGGAGAAGCAATGATTAAAAACTACATGAAGAAGGAATGCCAAAAGGCAAACATCTCAGAGCCTGGCTACCAAACCTGCTGTGGTATTCTCAACTGCAACGGCAGTATCTTTCCACAGAGCAGCTGTTAGAGCAAAACATAGACTAAATTTCATAATCAATCTGAACTGCCTAGTTCAACACTCTAAAGATTTTATGGCCTCTTTTTTCAACCATTATATAATCATATGTACTGCTTCACTAGAGCTGTCATAACAAATTTCTATAGACAACAGAAATTTATCTTCTCAAACTTGCGGAGGCTAGCAGTTCAAGACTAAGGTGCTGGCAGGTCTGGCTAGCAGATGGCCACTTTCCACTGTGTCCTCAGGTGGGTACCCCTTGTCTGGCAGTTGTCTTTGTTCTAATCTCTTTGCCATATGGCATTAAAACTCACTCATACGACCTCATTTTACTTTAATTACCATTTTCTGTCTTTTACTCCCATCCCAGCCCACCCCAAAGCCCTCCCCACCTCCACCCCATTTCCACCCCTGCCCCTAGTTTTTGTCCATGTGTCCTTTATACTTCTTCCTGTAAACCCTTCCCCTTTTCCCCTGAAATTCCCACCCTTCTCCCCTCTGATCACTGTCAGCTTGTTCTCTATTTCAGTGTCTTTGGTTATATTTTGCTTGTTTCTTTGTTTTGTTGTTTAGGTTCCTGTTAAAGGTGAGATCATATGATATTTATCTTTCACTGCCTGGCTTATTTCACTTAGCATAATGCTTTCCAGTTCCATCCATGCTGTTGCAAAGGGTAGGAGCTCCTTCTTTCTTTCTGCTGCATAGAATTCCATTGTGTAGATGTACCATAGTTTTTTGATCCATTCATTTACTGATGGACACCTAGGATGCTGCCAACACTTGGTTATTGTAAATTGTGCTATGAATATTGGAGTGCATAGGTTCTTTTGGATTGGTATTTCAGGGTTCTTAGGATACAATCCCAGCAGTACAAAAACTGGGTCAAAAGGCAGACCCATTTTTAGTTTTCTGAGAAAATTCGATACTGTTTTCCATAGTGGTTGTGCCAGTCTGCATTCCCACCAACAGTACACTAGGGTCCCCTTTTCTCCAAAACCTCTCCAACACTTGTTTGCTGTTTTGTTTATGATGGCCATTCTGACCAGTGTGAAGTGGTACCTCATTGTGGTTTTAATTTGCATGTCTCTGATAGCTAGTGATACTGAGCATCTTTTCATGTGTTTCTGGATCCTCTGTATGTCCTCTTTGGAGAAGTGTCTGTTCAAGTCCTTTGGCCATTTTTTAATTGGGTTGCTTGTCTTAGAGTGGAGTCGTGTAAGTTCTTTGTATATTTTGGAGATTAAACACTTGTCTGAGGTATCATTGGCAAATATGTTTTCCCATATAGTTGGTTCTCTTTTTATTTTGATACTGTTTTCTTTAGCTGTGCAGAAGCTTTTTATTTTGATGAGGTCCCATTTGTTTATTCTTTCCTTTATGTCTCTTGCTCTAGGGGACATGTCAGTGAAAATGTTGCTGCGTGCAATATCTGAGATTTTCCTGCCTATGTCCTGCTCTAGGACTTTAATGGTGTCATGGCTTATATTTAAATATTTAATCCACTTTGAATTTATTTTTGTGTATGGTGTAAGTTGGTGCTCAAGTTTCATATTTTTGCATGTAGCTGTCCAGTTCTCGCAACACCATTTGTTGAAAAGACAATTTTTACTCCTTTTTATGTTGCTGCCCCTTTTGTCAAATATTGATTGTAGAGACTTGGGTTTATTTCTGGGCTCTCTGTTCTGTTCCACTGGTCCATGTGCCTGTTTTTATGCCAGTACCAGGCTGTTTTGATTACAGTGGCCTTGTAATACAGTTTGGTATCAGGTATTGTGATCCCTCTGGGAGAACCCTCAGTAGCTACCACCTTTTCAGTGAAGCCTATCTTCCCTTGTCTGCCACAACCAATTTTTTTACCTGGATTTGTGTTTTCATAGCACTTATCATAACCCTAATATGTACCTTATTTATTATGTTTATTGTATACTTACTATTACTTATTATGTTTACTCTTTGTTGGGGCAAGGACCTTTGTCTGGCTCCTAGTATGACTCCACAACAGAGTTTATCCTCATCCCACTAAAAAATCTCCATTATTCTTTCCATCTTTTTAGTTGTTTCATCATATATAGATCACAGTTCTTCCCAGACTTACACGTGAACAACTAAGGGAAAAGTGTTAGATAAATTTTTAAGAATATGAAGAAAGTACTCCCTAATCTGAAAAATAACATCTCCACTGTTTGTCTTTCATCAAATTAGTATAGAACAAAATGCAAAATCTTTCAGAAGAGAATTTATGCTGAATTAATTCCTGTAACATCAATATTGGATCCTCAACTGAGTTTTCATATGAGCAATTTTCATTCTTAAGAAACATGTAGTCTATAAAGAAGATATGGAAGAAAGGCAAGACTGTAATATAAACATTAATATAAACATTAATGTGATGTGTTCCACAAGACATTTGCAAACTAAAGGCAACGTGTCTGGTTGTGGAATTAAGGGAAGGCTTGCTAGAGGAGTTGACATAAGAAGTTGAAAGGAAATGCTATTTTAACAGGTAGAGATGAAGGTGGGCCTTGCAGGTGGCCAGAAGTAAACCAGAAAACCAGAGATCCATGAAATTGTGGTAGCAGTGAACATTACCTATGCTAACTTTGCAGGACTCAGAGTATATGTTGAGCTACAGAAGAAAATGTAAGGAGAAATACATGCTGTAGTGAAGTCATAGAAGACTGGATGACCACAACAAGTTGTTGGAATTTGGTCAGTTAGCAAAGAGGAGCCACTGACATTTCCTTGGTAAAGACTCAGGGAGTGACTCAGGGAAGATTAATCTGGTGGTGTTACAATGATTTTGAAATTTTGAAAAAAAAAAAGTTTAGATAACACCTCCTATATAAATCAAACTCTTAAACTGGTTGATTAACAAGATTAAAGTACTTAGAGAATAAAAGTGTTCTAAAATGATATATTTAGTGTGCCAGTTTCCTTATCACTAAAATGACATCATGATAGTGTTCAATTCATAGGATTACATTAAGGATGAAGAGATTTAATATATACAAAATACAAGGGCTACGCAGGGTTTTTCACCATTGTTGTTATTTTGCTTTGACCCCAGGCAAGTTATTTAACCTCTTTGAGCCTTGTTTCCCTTCCATGTGAGGTGGGTAGAATAATGGTAATCTAGTTATAGGTAATTTTGAGTCTTCAATACATTAATAGGTATAAAAGTCCTTAAAATTTCCAGGTACATACTAGATGATTAATAAAAGCAAGCTATTGCTATTAATGTTACTATTATTCTCAATATATATGACATGATTGGGAAACATCAGGAAAAAATTTAAACTTCTGACTTATTTGTACCAAAGTTCTCATGCAATTAAACTATGCCATAATCTAATAATTTAAGTTGATTAGACTTTGATTGTGGCTACCCAGCTCAAATCTCCCCAAATATTATGATCTTCCTTCTCAAAGAATCTTTTGACCTATGTCAATTACTAATTTGGTCTGGGCAAACATGGATATGCTTGACAGGGTAATAAGAGAAGGAATTCTCCAGAAAAAGAATAATTTTTTAAAATACTCAGAAAAAAGTTTAAGGGATGTTCTAGTTGTAAAAAAAAGGCTAAATTAGAAGGAAATTTTCAAAATAATTATATTAATAAAAATAATCTATCAGCAAATCTTAATTGCATGCTTACTTTGTATAAGGTTACTAAACCAGGTCCTCTGAAGTGTACAAAGAAATTACAGATAAGGCTTAATTCTAATTGAAAATCTGAAATGTATATAAGCTTTCTAATGCTGCAGAGTAAATTACCACCAACTTAGCTTAAAACAACAGAAATATATTTCTCGATGGTCTTTGTGGGTAAGAGATTTGGGAAGAATGTAATTGGTTTTTCTCTGCTCAAGGGATCCACGAGGCAGGAGCCAGGGGGTTGGATGGACTGTATCATCACCTGAGAGCTCAGGATGGTCTACAAGCTCATTCAGGTTGTTGGCAGAATTTCATTCCTGTGGTTAAGTGGCTGAGGTCCCCATTTTTTGCTGACAGGGGAGGGAGATTGTTCTCAACTCCCAGAACCTGACCTTCTGCCCCTGTGAGAAGCCACACGGCATCTCACAACATGGAAGCTTGTTCTTCAAAGCTGCAAGAGAATCTCTCTCCAGTCTGCTAAGAAAGAGTCTTATATAACTTAATGTAATCTCTTGACTGACTATATCATTATCTCTCCCATATATTTTGTCCTAATAGGTTCTACCCACATTCAAGGGTGAGAAATTATACCAGGGGTAGGGGATCTCGGGGACCATCTTAGAATCCTATCTATCACAACATATAAATGAAAAAACATGTGAGATACGTGAACATTAAACCTGAGGAGGAAAACCCTGAGGGCCAGCCAAGGCTAACGGGAGAGAAAGGTTTGGGGGAGAGGTTCCGTGGGAAGATCGGAAGAGGGCAAACTCAGCAAGTCTGATATTCATTGGTAAGTTTCACCTGAACCTCTCGCCTCCTTCAACAGTCCTGTCCTGGGAGTTTGCAGGCTCAGCTCCTGTTCAAAAGCCCCTCTTTTTTGCTCTCTGGAAACAAAGTAATGGAAATTTATATGGTATGTTCAGAGCATTTTCTCATATAGTATGTCATTTAAAATGTTTTCATTCTATTTCAAGAATCGAGAACTTTCCATGTCCTTGTCCCAATTCCCTCCTTCTCCCATGAGCTAACCTAAGCACTCCTGACCTAATGCACTGCTACTGAGCCCCTCCTGCCCGGAGGCCTCTGTGGGGCTGGATGGTAGGTAACTCATACAACAGGAAGCTCCTGTCATGGACACTGCCTGAATAATAGCAACATCCTCGCTGGATCCGGCTCAGTGGCCCTCAGTTCCACTTTCAAGTGAGGGGAATCTTCCAAGTGTTCTTTTTTCATGAGTCTTTCAATGCTGTCCAATGAACAAACCAGGGAGTTGCTAAAGAACCCTAAAGAAGCTGGCTGAGTAGGGAATTTTCTATTTTTGAGCAAAGGCCCTGATACTATTTTTTTATTTTCCCAAAGCCCATTATATTATTGATATCAAGAAAAAGGGAGCTTTTTAAGCAAAAGTGATATCCCTACAATTGTGGGGATTTAGCAAAATGAGTGTTATCCAAAAATTCTATTAAGGAGCTTGTCAAATATTTATATATTTTTTTCTAGCTTTATCTTATTCATACCCTTTGAGAAGGACAATGAGCAGGCTGTGTTACCTAATCTGTTTTTTCAGTGCAGCATGCAATTTTCAGACAACAAATAATCACCAAGGAACAAGGGACAGAAATTCAAATATACAGGTTAATACAGGATTTAGGTGTCATCTTATTCTGGATCCAAAAGAAAAAACATTTTTTTTTCATTTTGCTATGGGGACATCGAACTGTGATTACTTTTGGTGTATTATTTATTTATATGAATGCAAAACCTTCTGTCAGGTGGTTTAGAGAATAGGATACAAAATAAAGCAATAAAAAACTGAAGTCAGAGTCGACAAATTTTAGTCAAATCTTGAAACTTTTGGACATGGAATAACAAGAGAATAAGAACCTTTAGGTGTAGAGACTTGCATGAGAAAACACAGAATAAGTGAGAAAAAGAAATTCTATCTCGTGTATTTTATCTATCCATTCATTCTTTCCACAAATAGTGAATATCTACTATGTGACAGTTTCTATGCTAAGTGTTTTCCATGTATTTTCAGAGTTTATTTAATCCTGCCAGTAAACTCATGAAGGCACAATTAGTATCCCTAGTTTTGTGATGAGAAAATTGAAGATTAGACAGGATAAGAAAATTTTCTAAAATCACGTAGTTAGTAAATTAGAGTCTGGTTTTGAATCTACAACAAATGAGATTTACAAGCGGAGAATCAGGAGAGAAAACATTCTACAACAATGAATGTCTACATTAGGAAGAGCAGCTCAATTTGCATGTGAGAGTACCATGCTAGAAATACAGTTAAAGACTACTACTCAGAGATTAAAGAGGGCAGGAAGTGTTTATTATTAATTGTTTGTCTTCTGAGAAATTTACTTTTCTATTTTGAGGATTTTTAAATAGCTCCTCACCCACTGACCGGTTCTGATGAAAACCCCAATTCCAGTACCCCACCCCCTGGCAATGGCGACTTCTTTGGGATGGTCTCTTGACCAGAGGAGAGTCAATCGCAGCATTAGGCCAGGTTATTATCTGACTAGAACTGGTAGGAAAGAGTCTTCTTCCTCTTAGATCATCACGCTGGAGGAATGTGAATATGGCATGGCCTGAGATCACACCCCTGTCACACAGAGAAAGCTTATATGCAGAAGATGAGCATGGGGCCAAGGGAGAGAAGAAATGAGAGCTGGGAAAGGGAGATGGCAGCAGGCTCATTCTTGGATTCAGTTATCCCTGAGGCAAGTTTTACACCCCCTTCCCCCCAGCTCTGTTAGTTACACATGCCAATAAACACTTCTTTTTAACTTAAGCTAATTCACTTAGAGTCCAAAAGAATACAAACTGACAAAACAGGAGGTTTGCAACAATTTATAGAGTTTTAAGGTAACCAGCAACACTGTTACATGCTAGCAAAGTAACAGTGCAAACAGAGGGGAAGGTCTGAGACACTGTGTGGAAAGTATCCACAGAACTTCATGACAGGTGGGACTTGACAGGATAGAGGAGAACAGAGGTTCCAAATCAAAGGGACAAGCGACATCACCAGTTAGGGAATGGTAACACCATCTGATTATATTTATGGTAGATACAAAGTTATCAACTGAATTTTCACTGTACCTAGTGCACCCATAAACCATCTGGGCAAAAAACTTCCTAACTCCTTGAGTAATCTACTGCACAAGCTGGTCCCAACAACTTTCCAAAATCAGCCATATTTGTCGAATTTTCCAATTCCTGGCGGAGCCCTACCACCACAGCACTGCCACGCTGTTCTTCGTAACTCATTCTCTTCCTTTTGCAGCTTCCTGCCTCAGAGGCCTTGAAGGTGGAGTCAAATCTTATAATTTCTACAAAACCATCTCTAAATCGTGTCCTCTTTATCTTTTGGGAGGCTTAGAAACTACTACTTTGTATTGCTATATTTCTTTCTATACATTTAAACCCAAACACATGCAACACATTGAAAAGCTAAATACTTCTTGAGCCCTAGGATTGTAACATATGTATTCATCAATAATCTAAATATTAGCAAAAGTGTGTCCTAGTAATTAGAGTCGCTAGTAAAATAAGAATATATCTGTTAAGTATATGTTCATAACATGATTTTGTATGTTAATGATAGATTCATTTTTGACTAATTATGAATACATGGTTACATATGATATACATATTATGTGCGTATTTTCAGACACATTTATTTATATTTCTCTTATTTTAAAATTCTAAATGAAAACTCTTTTGCATTAAAGGCAGTTCTATAGTTTCATATTATTCAGGTTAGTAGGAAGGTAGGTCAGGGTATCACATTCTTTGTTATATGAGACTCAGTTTAAGAGTTTAGACTTGGGCTCTCATTTCCTAGTTGGGCAACTTTGGGCAAGTTATTATTTACAGACCTCCATTTTCCTCTAACTCTCACATAATAATAATAGCTCCTTTCTCATAAAGGCGCTATTTTAAAGATTCAACAACGTTAATGCATGTAAAGTCCTCAAGAGAACATACAGTACATGGAATACCTCGATTAATGCTTCATTAATAGTCCTGGCTGGTGTGGCTCAGTGGATTGAGTGCCAGCCTGGGAATCAAAAGGTTGCTGGTTCGATTCCCAGTCAGGGCATATGCCTGAATTGTGGGCTAGGTCAGGTCCCCAGTAGGGGATGTATGAGAGGCAACCACACATTAATGTTTCTGTCCCTTTCTCCCTCCCTTCCCCTCTAAAATAAATTTAAAAATATTTGAAAGATATTTTTTAAAAGTTTTATTATTTCATCATCATTCTCAATGTGTCTAAGAAATACTGCAGAAGTACCAGGACTTTAACAAAAACTCCTAGTTCATATACAGAGTTACTTCTTAAATAATTATCACATTTAAATTTTAAACTATGGGCGTGAATTGAAAAAAACATTTCTGTATGGGAAATGTGTTCTTAGGAAATTCAATTTTTTGCCACTAAAAAGTGCAAATATTTGGAGCTGATAGATTCATGCAAATGTCCCTGAGCAGTAAAGTGACCTGAATTGCTCTGGTAGAAGTATGGGTCCTCTGTATTTTTCTCATGTAGAAGCTCCATGGATTTTCTTTCTGTTTGCAGTTATTTTCATGTTAGTATTGCTATTTTTGCAAAGAGGGAATTAAGCATTTAACAAATCTTTCTTCAAATTGGCTTTATAGGTTCTGTTCTTAGTTCTACAATCAGAAAAAAACCTGCGCATCTGTGTGTCAAGGTGTTATTCTAAAACACACCAAAAACTTAATGGAAGATAAGTTAATAAAAAGATAAAGACAACAGTAAAAAAAGAAAATAAATTTTAAAAAAGACTTACCTTATTTATTAAGATAATGTCAGTTGCTGTCAGGATTTTTAAGTCACTTAGTTTCATTAGTTACAATTAAACTGTGCCTGCTCACCTGAACAGCAAGTTTCAACTTTGTCATTTTCAGGGTTTTTTTAAAATAACTTTCTTTCATCTTTAGACAGCCTCAGAACTTTAACAAAAAATTCCTTCTCTCCTACCTCCCTCAAAAAATAATGACTACCTATTCACATTATAAATTTTGAAAAATTCTGGGAAGTATATTTTAATTTATATCTTAAAATTTTACTCCATTGGAAAAATATTTTAGAAAATTTAAGTAGATATAAATCATATAAAAAATTAAATGTAATGACCTGCTCAGTGAGTAGTCAACTAACATTTTTATGTGTATACTTGTACACGCCTATAAGTAAACATGTTTTCAAGCAGGAAATTGTTTTTCCATACTCTGCTTTTATAATTTAACAAATAGCATCCGCATTTTCCCATGTCATCAAATTTTCATTAAGTCAACTTTTCCTGAAGGGTATTTTATGAAATATGTGTTACTAAAAAACAAAGATTCTGTGGTAATGTGCTCTTTCGAAAAAGAAAGATTCTGTAGTCAATTCATCTGATACATTAGGTTAAATGGGGCTTAGCCAGATTTAGTTACTGTACCTTTCTCTTTTCAATGCTAATCTGCATTGTGATGCTCCAAAGGAGATCTGTTTCCCAAACCTGTTTGGCCATGCTCCCTCCACCTACGAGGTATCCCTTGGCCTAGTGTTCTGTGGAACATCTTCTAGAAAATGTACAACCACAGAGTGATGTCCGAAGCCCCCCCTCCCATGCTCATATCCACCTAAAGCTCTAGGACACCTATGCTTTGTGGAGGTTCCCAGGGCTCCCCACATTTTCTGAGGCCCAGAAGGACTTTGGTCTTCTTGAGACATGAGGGGCCGTGTGTATTCCCTGAGTCTATGGGCCTGAGAGATTCACTTAGGTCTTGTGTTATTGTGACTTTATCTGTCACCTGCAACTGATGGCAGTTTTTGTTTAAGATTTTATTTATTTTTAGACAGAGGGGGAGGAAGGGAGAAAGAGAGGGAGAGAAATATCAATATGTAGTTACCTTTCACATGCCCCCAACTGGGGACCTGGCCTGCAACCCAGGCATGTTCCCTGACTGGGAATGGAACTGGCAACCCTTTGGTTTGGAGGCCAGCACTTAACCCACTGAGCCACACCAGCCAGGGCTGACGACAGTTTTTATACACAGACAAGTGGCTATTTTCCTCTCATGAAGAAGAGGAGTCTGTTTTCCTCCTGCTGAATCTTAGCTAGCCCCTGACTTGTTTCTGTAGAGTCCAAGGGTCTCAGTGAAGATGACTGCCCTTCTACACTTCTATACATTGTTTTCTTTTATGGTGTAGTCATAGGTCAGGAACCACTTTGCCAGGAAGGCCTGATGTGGGCAAATATCTTATGAGAGCAAGAAATACATTTTATTGTGTATGTTACTGATATTTAGGATATCAACTGGTCTATCTGGTCTAATATACTGATCAATCTGTCATTTTTGTAGCAGGATTCCACAATAAAGAATGATCAACAGCCTGAATTTAAAAACCATATTAAGTTTCAAAATAATTTGATTAAAAAGGAGTAATCTTTTAAAAACTCTAAATTTGTAATTTCAGTGAAAGGTAAGAGAATATGTTTTTAGTAATAAGGGAAGACAATTAGGAAAAGGGGGTCATTGTAGAAAGATTTCCTCAGATGTTAAAAAAAAAACTACCCCACAAATAATTTAAAAATGCTAAGTAATGAAATAATCACAGTCAACTATTTTAATAAGCTCAGTAGAACATTTCAGCACAAACATTAGTACATAATATTTAGATTACCAGTTCTAAACTGGTATGCACATGAGAACTTCAACAGACATCTGAAAGTAAGCAAAATGTGATCGTTTTTGCATTTTTCACAAGCTGGAAACTATCTGTGCAACATATCTAACTCATGAAGAATAAAAATCCACATCACATACAAAGAATTCCTCTGGATAAATAAAAGACAAAGTAGAGAATGGAGCAAAAACACAGACAGATTTTCACTGAAGAGGAAATGCAAATGGCAAAAAAAAAAAAAAAGAAAAGACACTGTATCTCCTAAATGATCAGGAAAGTGAAAATGAAGGGCAATTCATCACAGTCACATTATTGTGAAAAATACAGTTTGAAATCTTAAAAATGATCAAGTATTAACAAAAATACAAAGCAATGAGAATACTCAGAGCTACTGGCAGAGCTGGAGTGTAAATTAGTTTAACCATATTTGAAAAATAATATGATATTTTCTATAAATGAAGATGCATATATCCTATAATCCAGCAATTCTTCACTTAAATATTATATATATATATATATATAGTCATTAGTAGACATAAAGATGTATGTAGAATCATTGCCTATAATTATTCAAAAAACTGACAATAACACAGCTGTCCAGAATAGCAGAATGGTGAGTTGTGGAGTGTTTACACATTTGAACATACTCAACACTGAAATGAACCATAGCAACTGTCAAAAATACAACATGGAAAAGTGAGATTGGTAAAGAATAGATGAGGAATGTCTCAGTTTATATAATATATAGAACAGGCAAAATCAAACCACTACACACACACACATGCATGCAGTGTACATTCATGATAAATAGCAAGTGCTGTGCTTAACATAAAATTCAGAATATTGGGGTTTTTTGTGCATGAAGGACACAGAATGTGACTGGAAAAGGACACGTAGGATACTTCAAAGTTCCTGATAATGTAAGTTAAATGGGGGAATGCATGGGTGGTTTGGGGTACAAAATGAATTATATATCTATGTACATATAATTTATATATTTATATCTATGTATTTTTTTACATATACTACTTTGTGTATATAATATCCTCCTCAGAAAAATAAACTTGAAAAAAATAAGTAATGCCTAAATACCAAGAGCTCCTGCTGAATTTTGCTAGTATATGCTGAAAAGATCACTGGGACTAAAGAGGAAATGCGGGTCCATAAGCATCTAAGAGAACCCCAGGAAGCAAGGAGACTCCACAATCAAAACACAACCTAGCAGCAGCCTTATCCTGTTAGCCCACATACTTCTTTCCCTTAAATCACCAGTAGCTCATGATAATCGTCACTTGATGTCAGCCAAGAAAAATCCAAATGAAAAGGAAAATAAAAAAAAAAAAGTTGAATCAAGTCACCAAACATTTGAAGAGAAGTGACACTTTGAAAAAATAAGAACTAAATAGTGCAAACAGAAAAATTGGTCCCTGAAAATATAGAAGTTTGAAAAGCAGAAGGAGGTTTTAAAATAATTGTAATTAATATCCTCAATGATCTTTATTATTTCCTTTCTTCCACTTTCATTGAGCTGTATTTATTATTCTTTTTCTAGTTCATTTAGGTGCAGACCAGAACAGAAATAAATGACAGAGAGACTACAAAAAAGCAATACAAAAAGATCAATGAAACCAAGAGCTGGTTTTTTTGAAAAGATTAACAACATTGATGAACCTTTTATCAGACTCATCAAGAAAAAAAGAGAGAGGACCCAAATCAATAAAATCAGAAATGAAAAAGAAGTAACAACTAACACCACAGAAATACAAAGGATTGTAAGAAAAATATGGTGAACAACTATAGGCCCCAAAAATGGGACAACTTAGGGGAAATGGATAAATTCCTAGAAACATACAACCTTCCAAAAATGATTCAGGAAAAATGAGAAAACCTGAACATACTGCTTACAACTAATGAAATTGAAGGAGTAATCAAAAACTCCCAGAAAACAAAAGTCCTGAACTGAATAGCTTCACAGGTGAATCTTACCAAATATTCAGAGAACTAACACCTACCCTTCTCAAACTATTTCAAAAAATTCAATAGGAGGGAAGACTTTCAAGCTTTTTTTTTTTACAAGGCCAGCATTATCCTAATTCCAATTCCAGATAAAGACACTCCCAAAAAAGAAAATTATAGGCCAATATCCCTAATGAACATAGATGTTAAAATCCTCAACAAAATATTAACAAATCAGATCCAGTAATACATTAAAAAGATCACACACCATGATTACGTGGAATTTATCCTGGGGATGCAAGGTTGGTACAATACTTGTAAATTGTGAACATTATACATCACATACACAAAATGAAAGATAAAAATCATATGAGCCTATCAATAGATGCAGAAAAATTATTTGATAAAATGTAGCACGTATTTATTATAAAAACTTGCAGCAAAGTGGGAATGGAGGGAACCCAACTCAATAAATTAAAGAACCTATCCACAGTCAAACCCACAGTCAACATCATACTCAACAGGCAGAAACTAAAATAGTTTCCCCTAAGATTGGGAACAAAACAAGGATGTCCACTTTCACCACTCTTATTCAACATAATTCTGGAAGTCCTAGCCATAGCAATCAAACAAGAAGAATAAATAAAGGTCATCTAAATTGGCAAAGAAGAAATAAAACTATCATTATTCACAGATGACATGATATTTTACATAGAAAACCCTAAAGACTCCACCAAAAATCTACTAGATCTAATAAGTGATTTTGGAAAAGTAGCAGGATACAGTATTAATATTCAGAAATCAGTGGCATTCTTACACACTAATAATGAACCATCAGAAAGAGAAATTAAAAAAAACAATTCCATTTACTATTGCAACAACAACAAAAAAATAAGGTTCTGAGAAATAAATTTAACCAAGGAAGTAAAAGACCTATACATGGAAAATTATAGGCTACTAATAAAAGAAATTGAGAAAGATACAAGTGGTAGCTTATGCCCTGCTCATGGATAGGAAGAATCAACATAATTAAAATGTCCATATTACTCAAAGCCATCTATGGATTCAATACAATTCCTATTAAACTAGCAATGCATATTTCACAGATCTAGAACAAATACTCCAAAAATGTATATGGAACCAAAAAAAGACCCCAAATATCCTCAGCAAACTTGATAAAGGACAAAATTGGAGGTATCACACTACCTGATAACGAACTATACTACAAAACCATTGTAATCAAAACATCCTGGTATTGGCATAAGAGCAGGCATATACATCAATGGAACAGAATAGAGAGCCTAGAAATAAACCCACCCCTTCATGGTCTATTAATATTTGACAAAGAGGGCAAGAGCATAAAATTCAGTAAAGATGGTCTCTTCAATAACGGTTTTGGGAAAATTGGACAGGTACATGCAAAATGATGAAACTAGATCACCAACATACACAAGAATAAACTCAAAATGGATAAAAGATTTAAATGTTAGTCATGAAAACAAAAATCCTAGAAGAAAACATAGGCAGTAAAGTCTCAGACATCTTTTGTAGCAGTATTTTTTCTGATATATCTCCTTGGGTAAGGGAAACAAAAGAAAAAATACACAAATGGGACTAGATCAAACTAAAAAACTTTTGCACGGCAAAATAAGCCATCAGCAAAATGAAAAGGGAACCTACTGAATGGGAGAACATATTTGCCAATGATATATCTGATAAGGGGTTAATTACCAAAATCTTAACAGAAGTTATACAACACCACCAAGAAGATGAACAACCCAATTTAAAAATGAGCAAAGGACCTGAAAAGACACTTCTCCAAAAAGGACATAAATGTAGCCAATAGACATGAAAAAAATTCCCAGTGTCACTGATCATCAGAGAAAAGCAAACTAAAACCCCAATGAAAAATCACCTCACATCTGCCAGAATGATAACCATCAGTGAATGAACAAACATGTGCTGGCGAGGATGTGGAGAAAAGGGAACCCTAGTGCTCTGTTGATTCGAACACAGACTGGTGCGACCATTGTGGAAAACAGCATGAAGTTTCCTCAACAAATTAAAAATGAAACTGCCTTTTGACCCAGTGATGACACTTCTGGGGATTTTTCCTAAGAAATCCAAAAACAAATTCAAAACACTAGATGCAGCCCTGTGTTAAAACTAGCATTATTTACAACAGCCGAAGTTTGGAAGCAAACCAGGTGTCCATCAGTATATGAATATATACAAAAACTGTAGTACATTTAAACAATGGGATACTCCTGGGCTGTGAAAAGGAAGGAAGTCTTACCTTTGGGACAGTATGGATACATCTGGAAATTATTATGCTGAGTAAAATAAGCCAGTCAGAGAGAAAAAAATACCATGTGATCTCATTTACATGTGGACTCTAATGAATAAAATCAAGTAGCAGACTATACAGAAACATGTGTGGATACTTGGAACAGACTGACTGCCATCAGAGGGCAGGGCTTTTAGGGGCCTGGATGAAAGAAGATTTTATATATATATATATATGTGTGTGTGTGTGTGTGTGTGTGTGTGTGTGTGTGTGTGTGTGTGTTATTTTTTTCACTTAATAGTATTTTTTTGGCTTAATATATAAATAACACACAGACAACAGTGTGGTGATAGCCAGAGGAAAACGGGGAGGGGTAGGAAGAGGTAGGAGGAGGAAAGTTGTGGGGAAGAAAGAGACTTTCCTTGGGATGATGGGCGCAGGACGCAGGGTGCAGATGATGTTTTGTTGAGTTGTACACTTAAAATCTGTATGGTTTTGTGAACCAATGTCTCCTCAGTAAGGTCAATTTAAAAAATATCCTCTGTGAAAATATTGATAACAAGTTATAATGGGAAAGAAACATATCTTAGATATGTTAATATTGAGTTGGCAAAAAAAGTTCATGTGGTTATTTTTCTGTAAAATAAGACATTTTTCATTTTCACCAATAACTTCATTGATTTGGATATTTTTAATATGTCTGCTATCTCTCACATGGTATAACATGGATCATTTTCAATTAATTTCATGATTTGATCACAATCAACTTCAACTGGTCTACCCAATCATGATCATCATCCACTGAGAAATCCCCAGCATGAAACTTCTCAAACCACTTTTGACACGTTCGATCAATCACAGCACCTTCTCCATGCACAGAACAAATCTATTTTGCATTCCAGTTGTGTTTTCACCGTCCTTGAAATAATAAAGCATATATACTGAAAGTGTCACTTATTTTCTTCCATTTTTAATATTAAGATGGCTGCACAAAAATTTATGATTTTTGATGTTTTTCTAAATGCACACTGATATGACAGGTGTCACAATACAAGCTAATAAAAATGTTTCCAATGAAGTTAAAAATGAAGTTAGGTTGAATATAAGAATGATAGAGGGGAGAGGGGAGGGAATTTCAGGGGAAAGGGGTGAAGTGTTTGCAGGAACAAGTACAAAGGACACATGGACAATGACAGCAGTAGAAATGGGAGGGAGGTGGGGAGGGCTAGAGGGGTGAGCTGGGGTGGGGGAAAAGGCAGAAAACTGTACTTGAACAACAATTAAAATAAAAACTAAATCATAACATAAAAAAGAATGGTAAAAATGAAAAACAAATTTTAACTGAAAGTTCAAGCCAATGATTTCTCCCAAAAATGCTGAGACAGATAAAAATTGTGATGAAAGTTAAAAGGACAAACAACAAACACAGAGTCTAGTTCTGAGAGTTGTAGGAAAGAATAGACAGAATAAAGTAAATAAGTATTTCAAGAATATTTTTAGATAGAAAAACTCCAGTATACAGATTGCAAATGCTCACCACATGCACAGCAGGATAAAGGAGAAAGCATACTTAGTCTACATTTGCTGAAATTTAAGATTCTAAGTATGTAAGAAAATTTAATTTTTCCAGAGGGGAAAATAATAGGTTACATATAAGGTATAAGAATTCCATTGGCAGCAAACTTCCACTTGCCAATTCTAGATCATGAAAAAAAATAGGTACGTTTAAAGTAATGAAGTAAAATTATTTTGGACCTAGATTTTTATACCAAGTATTCAAGGATATTGCTGATTTTATTATGACAGACATCAAAATGTTACCAGCTGTAAATCTTTTATTTAAAAAAATGAAAGAGGATTCTCATTCACCTTTCCATTATTTCTGTCATCTATTTATAAATGACTTCTGTAAAACTGGAGTAAAAATGCAGAGCTGAAATAAAGTCAGTTCTATTTCCCAGTGTAACATAATAGAAGCAGGCAAACAGGCACCAGGAATAAAATTCCACCATGATAATTTTAATAAAACATGTCTTTTTATCTTATAGTTTGCAGAAAATTAACTTTCCTACTCAAAATTACGCTTTATTTATGTACCCTCAAATTGATTGTTTAACAATAATTTTTTAAATATACACTTTAACATTTTTTTTCAAGTCTTATATTTTTACACAGAAAACACCTTGTCATTTTCAACAGTAAAAGGTAAAATTAAATAGGTTCCTGAAAGATGTTGGTCCAGAAAAGAAGTACAGTCGTCCCTCACTATATCGCAGTTCACTTATTGTGGCTTCGCTTAACCTACAGTACAGTGAAGCCACAATAGGTGAACCATGATGTGGTAAGGGATGACTGTGTACTTCACTGGTGAGTACCCATATAGAATTTTATATGTTGTTAAAATTACAGAGGTTTAAAAGTGTAGAAAGTGTTTAAGAGCATATGAAGTGTTTATGAGAGTGTGGGAAAAGTTAATAAGAGAGTGGAAAAGGTTTATAGGAGTGTGGGAAGGGTTTGTAAAGCCTTAAAATATATATAAATAATAAAATAAATATAACGCTGCTACTTTGCAGATTTTCACCTATCGTGGGGGTCTCTGGAACGTAACTCCTGCGATAGGTGAGGGATCACTGTAGTGCCTAGAAGCCAAATACTGAGAAATAAATAATGAGAAATAAAGCCAAATAATGAGAAATAAAACAGGCAGTATCTATTGGTGTCAACACACACACACACACACACACACACTGATGTTAAGTAGCATGTGTTATTACCTGACTTTCTATAAAATATTTCAAAAGCTTCACCAACTAACATATTCACGGGTTAATTTTAGTCACATATGAAACAGAGTTTCTAAAGGGTTTGCATTTTACTCAGTAGTGAGACACACCTTAAATAGTACTAAATTTCTCTTTAAAAAGAAGAGAGAAAGACTCTCCTCAAAATCTCTTTTTTTTTTCTCTCAGAGAATGTGACTTTCTTGCAAGGAATGATTACCTGTTTCTCTATAAGTGATTTAGAAGCTAGAAGAGGCTGTTCAGAATTACCCAATATATGACCTTATTCAAACTTTCCCCAGCATCTGCTCCCCACCTTTGTGACCTGATGGAAATAAGTATACGGCAAAGATTTCAAGTGAAAGCTTCTTCAAGGTTATGAGAAAGTTAAAGCAATTTGGACTGTACATAAAGATTGCTTTTTATTCTCCAGTCTTCTGCAGAAATCTCAAAGATTTTTGTGAACAATTTCAGTTGAAGACAAAAAATTACTGGAACCCTAAAATCAACTCTTTTTCAAAAATATAAATTGCTGCTTTTTCTGATGGAAAAAGAAAACTAAGAAAAATAATTGTCATGGAAAAAACTGTGTGTCATGGTGAGTGAAATTTACCTATCAATAGTGTGAGTAGAATATATCAGCTGTCTGTGCACAATGCCTGCTTGTGTGTGAAATAACTGGAGAATATGGTACTTTATAGATGTAAAAACTGCTGCAACCCATTAAGCAAGAGTTTTTGTAATTTTATGTGGTTAGTGAATAAATATTTATTTTATAAGGAAATATTGTTTTTTTCTAACTATAATAAGAATAAAATAAAAATAATTTCTTTGGCTTCTCTGCCCCCAAGGTAGAACCTAATGATCCGTGAATATTTAATTAGTAGGTAATGAAATAACATGTCTCATGTGATAGTATATAGAATAAAGCACAGACAACTTAGAGTTTGGAATTTGGTGTTCTGAAATATGTAAAGGGACTATATGTCATTAGCACATGCAGAGTCTCTCAAATGTCAAATATGTAATGCCAAGCATAAAACATTCATTATACAGGGTTAGACCTAGCTGTGTCCAATCAGTGCAAACATACTTAGATTAAAAACAAATTCTAGTCAACATTCTGAATACTCATTTCCAGATAAAACAAAACAAGCACATTTCCAAGAATGTGAAAACACTCTCCTCATTCTCAAATGTATTTTAGTGTGCAAACAAAATTTTTGCTTTGAATTTGAATGTTTTGATGTCATATAGATATGCTTTTTGTTCTTTCATAGTATCTTTTTCAGTTTAGGGAAAATAACCCACAGTGGAAACTTTTGATTTGAGGGAGAGAAGGACAAAGGGAAACTAGAGAAAAAGAAGTTAATTTAGATATTAGGTGTGTAGAAGAAAAACAGGTAGGGAAGGTGGGCACGAGAAGGGCAACTAGAAGGTAATTAAGGAATTCCAAAACCTGTGCTTGTTTACATAGCAGGCACTGGAGGCCAAGCAAGGGGTGAGGCAGACAAGCCCTCTGTGATTCAGACCTGGCATGCCATTGCTTCCACCAGTAGTCTACTGGCCAAAGTGAGGTCGAAGGCCCCCTGACTGAGGCAAGGAAATAGACCCCACCTACTCATGGGAGGAAAGGAAAGACACATTGTTAAGGGGCATGCTTATGGGAAGGAGTGGAGATCTGGGGTCATTTGTGTAATGAACCTGCCACACTGACTAGCCAAAGAAATGAAATGTCAAACTGTGTGATAAATATAAAGTTTCTAATAGTTTGTTTCTAGACCTCTGAATCCCCTTATATATTCTGTCTTTAATAATGAGTATTCAATTGAGTTTATTCAGATTTAACATAGAAAAGGGACCTGAAAGAACTGCTGCCTTTCAAGTAAATGAAAAGGTTTTTCCCAGAAATAAGATTAAGAAAATTATTTAACCTTTCAAACGATGTTTTTATTTAAAGCAATAGTCTTCTCACAATGAAAAATGAAGACAATATTCTCACAATTTTTCTGCCTTCCCTCTTATTCTGTGACCATAATATATGCAGTTGTTTGATATTTTTCGATATTTCAGTGAGTTCTACACTTGCAACTAGGTCTTTGAACCAGATGATCAATTTCTGAACTCTATTTAGATTCATTTCTTAATTTGACTGAAGTCTACCAGCAAGTGGCTTTTGTTGTTGTTGTTTAATCACTAAGAAGCTTATATGAATGCTTTATTCTTTGAGTTCTTTCCAGAATAGAAATATACGAGGTCTGTCCATAAAAAGTGCAGCCATTGTGAATATAATGAGAACAGTTTGTGTGACACTGGTGTAACCTGGCAGCCAAGGCGAGTGGACTGGAATGCACATGTGTGAACAATGATGACTTCGCTGTACTAGTCAGTGAGGGTGGTAGACACCACTGAGTGAGCATGTGTACTGTGTGGGTGTCACATTCAAAATGACTGAGTAGAGCACCAAATATGCATCAAATTTTGCCTTAAGCTTGAACATTACTCCATGGAAATTATTTAGATGATTCAGAACGCTTTAGGGGATATTGTGATGAATGCAGCGCAAATAAAAGTGTGGCACAAAAGCTTCAAAGATGGTCAAGAATTTATTGAAAGTGACCCACGTTCTGGAAGGCCTGCAACAAGCAAAACCCCTGGGAATGTTGAATGCATATGGGCTGCAATCAGCAAAGATTGGTGACTGACAGTGTGAGAACTAAAAGCTGATCTGGGGATTCCAAAAACTACCAAGTCTGAGATTTTGACACAGGATCTTGGCATGAAACGTGTTGTGGCAGAATTTGTTCCACAGTTTCTGCCACCAGAGCAAGGAACATCTTGCTGAAGTTGCTAATGACTTGATTCACACTGCTACCAGTGAACCAGATTTCCTCAAGAAGGTCATAGCTGGAGATGAATTGTGGGTGCCTACTTTGAAAGGGATGGAGGCATCATTGTCCTATGTGCATTGTTTCTTGCATCTTGTATCTTCTTCAACAAATGTCTCCATTTTTCATATTACATGTCTAGATACCTTCTGTACAAACCTCATATGTTTGTTATCCTAGTATCAAAATTGAATCTGGGGTGGGCATAACATTTCTGGGTCACAATTTTTCTCAGAATTTTATTCATAGTATTTATTATCATCTGGCTTTGAATGTAGTTTGGCTGAGGACAGCCTGATTGAGTTGCTGTAGGTTGCTGCTGGTAGATGTCATTATCTTTCTCTTTATGATTTTGTATAGGTAAAGATAATTACTTAATGAAATTTCAAAGTACTTTTGCCATCTTGCAAAGCTGTTTGTCCCACTTCGTGTTCTGCATAACTGACTGGCTGTGCACTCACACTTATCCTAAGAACTGATATAGTGACAAAGTACCACCTCACAAGTAGGGTGAGGATTTGCTCTGAAGTCTTCACATAAAATTTAAAAGCAGGATGAAGTAAGTATTTATAGCCAACACTTATTTATAGAGTTTGGCATAACTTTTCCTTCTTTTATATTCTAGTATATACTTATAATCTGCTAAATAGATAACTGGGTATATTTTAAGTCATTTTGTGTCAGTGTGTATGTTACTATTTTAAATAGGTCTTTTGAATCTGATTACTTTTATCAACCCTTCAACTTTAATGATGGTACCTACACATGCACTGCCTATATTTTATTTAACATGCTCATTTTACTTGCCAAAACTGATTAAAAGGTTGCTGTTTTAAATTCTCTCTCCGTGAAAGCACGTTATATGACATTGCCTGCTCAAGAATATGCCTATTGAAACACGATTTTTATTTGAAATTTATTATAGTCAATTTGATTGCACTAAAGTGAATATATTTGGTAATATGGGGCTCTTTTTTAGAAAGAAACCTATGCTAATACATAAAATAAAAAGGATATATAAAACATAAAGGGCAGTGTTAATTAAGTACAGAAAGAAAAGGAAGGAGCACACACGACTCAAATCCACAGTTTCCCGGAGAAGGAAAGACCTGAGCCTGCAGTGTCCCCAGGGCATCTGTGCATACGCAGATGCATACAGAGAAGCATGGATTCTAAAGTGTTCTCCAGAAGGATGAACAGGAGACGAAACGTGGGGTCTGAGAATGGTGAGGTGCTAGATTAGAGACACCGACATTAATATAAGGCCACAAAAAGATGACATACTGGGGAAAAATGCTGAAGCAGAATCCTTTCTTGTCTCAGGTTTGTCTATGGCTGCAGCGAAGGCCTCATCTAAGAATTACTCTCACCTTAAACACACACTCATATGCATTGGAATTATAATTCAAAACCAACTTGAAATTTTAAGTGTCCTGAGTTAGGAATATCCTGGGGGGGTGGTGGGGGTGGGGTAGGGAAAACTATTTAAATAATTTCAGAACCAAAATAAAACTCAAGGAATTGCCCTTGACAACACTGGAAAAAAACATGAGCTCATAGTAAAAAAAAGAAAACACACACACACAAAAAAGAAATTTGAAAACAAGCCATCATGAGCAAGAATTTAGGGAAGTGACAAACCATTGCCTCACATATGCAAAGACTACAGAAATTGAAATGATTATATACAGAGCATTTTTTAAAAGGTTAAGAAACAGACTGAAGCATAGGTAAAAATCTGATGTATGACTTAGCTGGCAAGGCAGAATAGCAAGTAAAGATTGGCTATTCAAGAAATGGTGCTAAGACCACTGGTAATACATGGGGGAAAATAAAAGGTGGGCTCATCATGTGGAAATCAATATCAAAGTAATAAGCACTTAAATGTGGGTGGTAAAGCTTTCTTTAAAAGAAAATATGAAATATTTTTATGTGATATACAAAGTAAAAACCATAAAGAAAAAACAAAATCAACTACATTAAAAATAAGGAATTCTGCTTATCAAAAGACACATAAAGGACTTCTGCTTTAGGTTACAAGGGATGTCTCCCATTGAAACAATCATAAAACTGGAGCTTTATACATGTTTAATACTTTTTCAGACACTGGACAGTGGGTAGTACATAACTGAAATCCCTGAGAAAAGGGAAAAAAATAAAGCCAGCTCTATGATCACCCCACATTTCTGCCTCTAAGCAGTTATGAAACCATGGCTCATGGAGTAGAATACAAACAGAGCCTGGCAGTCTCCCAGCAAGAAGATAAAACAGATGCCGATGCAGGGGGAACTTAGGAGCAGAGAATAAAGAGGAAGGAGATACACAGGGGAGTTTTTCCACAAATTGTGGACCCCTTGAGTTTTTGGTCAGATATGAAATTATATATACAGTGAAATAGGCCAAGTGAAGAATAATTTCCAGAGAAGGAAAAATTTGTGGGGGACATTAAGCCAAACAACTTTCAGCAAAGAACTCACAGAAGGCTGAGAACCATCCAAGATCACACAGGCCATAATGAAGAGACCTTGTTGATTACATGGAACTTTAAGTAGAGATCCCCAAAATCAGCCTGTTAACTTCAGGAACAGGACTAAGGCCTAGGATAATGGGCACAATATGCATGACCTTAAAAAGTCTCTGAGGCAGACCTTGAAAGCTTGAATTGCTATTCCAGTACTGCAATTTCCTTCCAATAAAAAGGCCGATAGTCACTAAACAAACACAACATGCTCCAGCAACCAATTACATAAACTTCACAATTTCTGGGATCTAATAAAAAATACAAGATACTCAAAAAAGAAGGAATATGTGGTGTATTTTCCAGAAGGAATAAAATTATACAATAAAAAGACACCTACAACATTACAAGCACAATGAAATTAGACAAGGACATTAAATGGCTATTGTAAGAAATGAATTACTAATACATGTAATCATATGAATGAATTTCTAAGACATTAAGCTAAATGAAAGAAGCTAGACAAATATAGGCAAATAAGTCTACACAGTACTTTATCTCCTGTATGTAAACTGCGAGAATATGCAAAACTACAGGAATGGAAAACAGAGCCGAGGTTGCCAAGGGCTGGTGACAGAGACAGGGTATTTGCTGCAGACGGGGAGGAGACAGTTCTGGAGGTCACTGAAATGTCTTGGTTGCAGTGGTTTCACAACAATTCTTAACTTTTGGAAATGTTTCTTGTGGTGGTGGTTATATGACTGTATATTTGTTAAAACTAAATGATTGTAATATGTGAAAGGGATAAAATTCTATATAAATTATATTTTTAAAATCTGCTATTCTTAATAAGGTAGTACTATAATGTGTGAAAGCATAAATGGAAATTGGAAATGAATAAATGATAAATCAAGAACTCTCAAAAACAAAAAATTCACTGAACAGGATTCATAGATAGATGCTATAGAATGAAAGATTAGGGAAATAAAAAATATAGCCATAGGAATTACCCAAAATAAAACAGAGAGGAAAAAAAGACTGAAAAAAAAAAGACCTGGGAAACGATATTTAACTCTCTAGCATGCATGTCATTAGAGTCCTAGAAGGAGAGGAGAAAGGGTGAGAAGTAGAAAAATATAATTGAAGAAATAATTGAGCTTCTACCATGTGCTTAGGCTGTAAACATCTGAAAAGAGCATTGCTTCAGCCCTAATAACAAGATAAAGCCAAATAGTTTATTAAAACATACTGTTTCTTTACCCTGTCAGAGAGCTAATGTTGCATAACAACCAACAAGCCTAAAATCTAAGGGAAGACAGGCACCTCCAAGAAATGGGGCATGAGCACTGGCTCACCTGGAGCAGAACTCGAGAGTAATATGGATTGTCATACAAACGGGCAAGCTCTAATGTTTTGCAGGGTATAAAAGGCCAACTGTGGATGAGATAAGAGTACAGAACTCCTGGGATCCACAACCAATGGGGAGTGTGCAGCCCCTTGTAGGTTCTTCTTTGCAGACTTGCACATGGTAATCATGAGAAAGATTGGGGCAGGGCACCAATGAAAGCAGGTAAGTAAGGCGGCACTATCCCGACCCTTCTCTCCTATGGAGTAAAAACCTTAGGACTCCAAGGGAAGGGCTGCAAAGCTTGTCATGATCAGAGAACAGGTGATGTTCCACTGAAGCTTGGGGAAGAAAAAGGAGAAAATATTCTCTGCCCCTGCAGCAAAGGCAGACAACTGTTCTGGGCCTATGCCCTAGACTTCTGGGCTGACAGAAATCATTCCCAGCAATGCTGCCCTCCAAAAAACATTATTAAGGAAAAGTTCTTCAGACAAAAGGAAAATGATGTCTGATGAAAGCTCGAGTCAAGGATCAGCAAATATTTTCCATAAAGGGTCAGGAAATAAGTATTTTAGGCTTTGCAGTACATGAATTCTGTCACCAGGACTCAGCTCTGCCATGATAGCATGAAATCAGCCATGCATAACATGCAAATGAGTAAGTATGGCTGCACCACAATGGAACTTTATATCCAGAAATATGTGGCAAGACATAGTGTCCCAAGCCCTAATTTACATGGAGTGATGATATCAGAAGCGGGAAACACCCTGGAAAATAAAAAAGATTCATTTTCTCATTTCAAATTTTTTAAAAATCAAAAACTTTAAGCACCTCTTCCCTTTAGGAACTTTTAATAAAGTAAAAGACACAAAACTAATAAGCCAAATTGTGGAGATGGAAGAGAATCCTCAAAAATTTTCAATTAACCATAAAGAAAACCAGAAAGAAAGAACAGGGAAAACAAACACAGGGAGCAAATAGAAAACAAATAGCAAGAGAGCAGAGGTAAACCCAATAATACTGCAAATCACGAATTATAGTGATATAAAATGTAAAGGAATAAACACACCAATGAGAAGACAGAGATTATCAGATTGATTTTAAAAATGAAGCCCATCTATACATGAGATACACTTTAAGTATAAAAACATAGATGGAAAATAATATAACATGTAAACATGAACAGGAAAGCAGGAGTAGCTACATTATTAATATCTAACAAAATAGACAAGGATAACAAATAATGCCAGAGATAAACAGGGACTGCATAGTTTCTAACAACATTGAAAAAAAATCTATGAACTGTCTTAACTTTATCAGTATTGGCTGTGTTTAATATATCTTCTGTGTCACTATTTTTTAATAATTTGACTAAGATAGGCCATGATTTATTCTGAGATAAGGAGAGTCAATCCATCAAGAACACATAAGAATCCTAAATATGTGCACACCTAAAAGCAGAGCATGACAACACACAAAGCAAAAACCAGCAAGACCAAAAGGAAATACAGCTATATCCATGAGATTTTTAAAAGACTAGATTAAGCATATAGATGAAAAGTGCCTGATATATAGGAGACAAGACACTAGTAATAGGCATAGAGAAAACTTGGAATAATACCATCAAACAAATCACTGAATTGACATAATAATTCACCAACATCTGAAGAACACATTTGTTTTTTCTTCAAGGTACAATTCAATGTTTTTTAATATATTCACAAAATTGTCTATTACCACCATCTAACTCCGAACATTTCTAGCAGCCAAAAAGAAACCATGTACCCATTAGCAGTCAGTCCTCTTTCCTCCTTCCCCTATGCTCATGGCAATCAATAATCTGTTTTATGTCCCTATGGAGTTGCCTGTTTTGGACATTATATAATATGTAAGTGTAATCATCCAATATGTAGCCTTTTATGTCTGACTTCTGCCACCTAGCATAATGTTTTAAGGGTCATCCTCATGTAACATGAATCAATACTCATTTCTTTTTATGGCTAAGTACTGTGCCATTGCTAAGGTATACCCATGTATTATTTACACATTAATCTACTGAGGCTTTCCTCAATATATTTAGTAATTTGTTTGGCAATTTCACAGTGGTGTCAGAGGACCAAAGGAAATAAGGAAAAGAAGAGTTAGAAACAGCAGGGAGAAATAAAGAAGATACTCAGTTTAGAGGTCAGTCTGCTTGATTTTCACTGACTTTAAAATTAAGGTCCTCTAGAAAAGGCTTGGCCCCCCATTCTGTTTCATGGCATCCCATTGAGTTTGAGTTCCAAATTGACATATCATATCCAAAATGTGGACATGGCTTTATTTTCAATCACACTTTTTACTCTCCTTTAAGGAGCAATGAAGTTCAAGGAGTTTTTTAAAATTCTGAATGTTCTGAGAATAATTTTTAGATAAAATATTTCATTACTATGACTCCCTATAAAGCAGCTATACTAGAATTAGTTTAAGCTGGAAATATCTTTGCTCTTTTAAATGAATTTACCATAAACTGAATGGTAACTGCTTGACAGAACTCTCCAGGAAAAGCCTCTCTTCTCAGTAATGTCATTGTCCCTGGATTTCCCATAAGTCTACCTCAGCTCTATGGGTCATTCCAGCAGCTCTCAATCTGCATGTTCCTGAAGAGATATACCAAAGATGCTTTACAGGAACTGGCATCCAGAGTCTGAAGGGGATACTGTCCAAGGCAGTATTTTTTAGGCCTGAATTAAATATTTCTAGAAGTTGAGTTAGAGAGTCAAGTCCATTTTTCATATGCTTACCAAAGAGTAAAAATTTCACTCTCTTGAATAAAAGAATATAATTTGGAATATCACTAACTAGAATTCTACTGTTCACAAATGCTATTCTTATTATGGTAATAAACATTAATTTGTACTTTGCTAATAGGAATATAATTATTTGAACCAAAAGATGTTATATTTTTATATTTTCTAAGCATATTTTAGCTTTATTTTTGAAATATCATATACAGGTTGTAAGGGAGAACAATGCTTTATTGAACCAGTGGTATTCAAGAATCTTCAAAACACCTACAACATATATTCAAGTATAGACAGTTTTGAAACAAAATAGGTCTTTTTGTTAAAATGCATTCACTAAGAAACTCTTATGGACAATAATTTGTTCATTCAATAAATATTTACTAAGCAACTACTGTGTCCTCTTATAAAACAGTGGGGGAGGAAGGAGAACAACTATAAACATAATGAATAAATACATCATTTGGTGTTTTAGAAGATGATGAATTCTATAGAAAAAAGAAAAAACTGGTTAAGGAACCTCAAGAATGCTGAGCAGGAGCAGGGGGTTGGCGGTGGGGAAGGGAATAGTGCAGGATTCCATATTATATAGGGTGCTTAGATTAGACCTCCTTGAGAGAGTGACATTTTAAAAAATTTTAAAGGTAAAAGTTTATAAAAGTAGGTAAGGGAGTGAGCCATTTGAATATCTGGAGGAAGAACATGCCAGGGAAAGGAAGAGTAAGTGCAAATAGTGTAAGGAGCTATGTTTTGAGATCTCCCTTGTTCTAATAATGTCTTTGCTTCTCTCCCAGTCGTGCAGGGAGGATCAAATCTTTGGGCCCTCCCTCTTTGCCTTCTTCATGCAATGCCTTACCTGGCCCTTCCTGACCCCTGTTCATCATCACATCCTTCTCAGCAGTACCTTTCCTCGGCCCTTTTATGCATCCTGCATAGGTGGCCCCAATTACCTCCTAAGCAATCTCCTTGATCTCTCAATTTCACCACACCATTTTCATTATGGACCTTCTTTAGTCTTTCAGCAACTCCCTATGACTTGCTGGATTCCATTCAGATTTCTTAGCATTTAGGGGTTCCTCAGCTCTGCTCTAGACCTTGTCATCCCCATGCTTCTATGCCAAGATTGGACCTCTGGCTTTCCATGACACTTCTGGCACCTGCCCACTCTACTTTTCTCATGTTCTCCTCTCTCCCTAAAGTGTCCATCCAAGCTCTAACTCATCCTGCTGAAATCTAAGCTGTTTACAGAGAACCCACATGAAGGTGCACTCTCAAACAGAAGCAATGGTAATTCAGCCTGTCTCTGTTCCTTGTACTGGCTACCAGTATTACCTAACCAAGCATCATTTTTTCCCAAGTATCACCCTCCATGCACTCCTGCCCAAATCCAGCTTAGGCACCATTTTGCCATTTCTCTCTGCAGTGTCTCTTAAGTCTATATCCTCTCATATCTTGTTTAGGTCCTTATTTCTGAAATTATTACAGTAGTTAGGGATAGAAGAAATCATTCCCACATTCCATTGTTGCCATAACTATATACATCACTGATCACATCACTCCCTTCCTTACTGCTTCTGGGAGCTTCTCTTCACTTATAAAGTCCAAAATCATCAGAAGGTCGAACACAGCCCTTCAGTATTTGGCAGGTCTCTCAGCTATACTCTCATGATGACCAAATTCTAGTTACATCACAACTCACTCCCGTAAATTAGGCCCTCCCAGAAGACCCATAGATAGGTCTGGAGGGAAAGTCATTTATTTGGAAGATGGGCTCATAAAGCACCAACTGGGAAAGAGAAGGAAGTTGATTATAATATGCTAATAAGTGATTGTGCACTCAGATGGGCACAATTCCTTCAGAGACTTAGGTCACCAAGTAGAGCACATCTGAATGCCATCTCATTCAAAGGGCATGGACATTGAGATATTCGTCCTTTAAATTCCATCTGTCATATTTTGAGGGCAGCTCCCCAAGGGCTTTAACTCCCTGACACTTCCAGCTGCTGGCTGAGCACCCACCTGTGGCCAGAGAAGGCCCTCGGGGAGAGTGTAAAGGAGGGCAGTAGGAGCCACCAGTACGAAAGCAGGTAGAATGAGCTGAGGGAACGTAGCCAATACATGAAGTGTGCAAGTATGCCGTGTTCCTTCCCACAACTGCCATGCTTTTCTGCCTCGGGTTCATTCTCATAACTGTTCTCTCTATCGAAGTGCCTTTACTCCACTCCTCCTCCTGGTAAAAAGCCCACATCTCTTCAGATTTCTTCCCATATACCAGCTTGTTGGACTCTGGGCTGCATAAAATTCTGTGCAGTCTGTAGCTGCATTACTGTAAATATGTCTTTACTTCCATCCCTTCCCTGCTCAGTGTAAATCACTCAGATCTGAGTTAGTAACAAGTTCTTTGCCTTGCTTGCATTTTCTCAAACAGAAGCTTCAGAGTATGGATCCAGAGCATAGAGAATACTTAGGCCATTCTTTCATGTCTCAGATGAGACGTGTCTCAGTCCGCTGTGCTGCTGTAACAGAATACTACACAGGGTGTGGCTTAAACAACAAGCATTTTTTTCTCCCTGTTCTAGAGCCTGAAAGTCCAAGATCAAGGTGCTAGCCCATTTGGTTCCTGGTGAGAAGTCTCCTACTGGTTTTTAGAAGGGCATCTTCTGATTGTGTCTCCATACAATGGAGAGAGAGAGAGCATGTCTTTCATGTCCATTCTTATAGCAGGCTTTATCATCTCTTTGCAATATGAATAGTCTTGAAAATTCCATCTTCAAGTTATTTCCCTCCTTTCATATTTTACTAAAGTATAAGTCTTTAGAAGAGCTAAAAGGAAAAATAAATCCTGTCCTTTCCTATGGGAATGATGAAAAATGGAAATGGTTATTTAATTCTGACAGGAGGAAGCATCTGACACAATTTGCTTTCCACCTTTTATATATTTTTCAAATCTTCACTGATAAGTTTTTTTTAATTAAAGAAGTGGTCTATATGTATACTTAATGATCAGGAACATTTATTTTTGGAAATGAGAACTTTTAAGCTTAATGTTATAGGTACTTATTTTTTAGAAAAAATCTTAGCTCATATCAGTGATTATTTTTTCTTCCTTAAAAGTAAATAAAAATAGGCTTTTTATACTTGTGAGGATATTTTAGGTTTAAAACCATTGTTTGAAGAGGTATTGGCAAATGTAACCACAGACAAAAATCTGAGGTTTTTTGGTAATACTATGTTTTAGGGGTGCTATTAATTTATTGCTGCAGAAACGGAAGCCAGAGTTCTGGCCAAGATGGAGGTATAGGTAGGAAGCCTTTGCTTCCTTGCACAACCAAAAGGAGGATAACAACCAATCTAAAATCAATAAACAACCAGAAGCACCAGAAAATCAAACTGTATGAAACTCTGACAACCAAGGAATTAAAAAAAAAAAATCAACCAGAACAACCAGACCAGTAAGTACCTTCAGCGAGGCTCTGTGGGCAGGGCCAGCTGAAAGTGAAACTGGGACTCAGAGCTGACTGTGGACTATGGCCGAGGTTCTCGCATGGGAGATACTTTCCAGTCTGACATGAGAGTCTGTTGGAAAGTGGGCTAGAGCCGAGCAGGTGAGCTGCACTGTTCCCTCTCTGGCCCCTCCCCCACAGGCAGCGCAGCAAAGATGGTCACCCTGCCCAGGTGAATACCTAAGGCCCCGCCCCTTACAACTAATCAGGTGCACCAAGACAAAGAAATATGGCCCAAATGAAAGAACAGAGTATAACCTCAGAAAGAGAGCTAAGTGATGAGGAGATAGCTAACCTATCTGATGGAGAATTTAAAACCCTGGTAATCAAAATGCTCACAGAACTGACTGAGTTTGGTTGAAAAATGAAAGATACCCAAAATGAAATAAAGCAAAATATTCAGGGAACCAACAGTGACAAGAAGGAAACCAGGACTCAAAGTAACAATTTGAACAAAAGGAAAAAGTGAACATCCAACCAGAACAGAATGAAGAAACAGGAATTCAAAAAAATGAAGAGACTCACAAACTTTTGGGACAACCTGAAACATGCCAATATCTGAATTATGGGGGTGCCAGAAAGAGAAGAACAATGGCAAGAAATTGAAAACTTATTTGAAAAAATAATGAAGGAAAAATTCCCCAATCTGGTGAAGGAAATAGACTTCTAGGAAGCCCAGTAAGCCCAGAGAGTCCCAAAGAAGTTGGACCCAAAGAAGAACACACCAAGGCACATCATCATTAAGCTACCCAAAATTAAAGATAAGGAGAGAATCTTAAAAGCAGCAAGAGAAAAGGAGACAGTTACCTACAAAGGAATGCCCATAAGGCTATCAGCTGATTTCTCAAAAGAAAACTTGCATGCAAGAAGGGGCTGGAAAGAAGTATTCCAAGTCATGAAAGGCAAGGACCTACATCCAAGATTACTCTATCCAGCAAAGCTATTATTTATATTGGAAGGGCAGAAAAAGTGCTTCCCAGATAAGGTCAAGTTAAAGGAGTTCATCATCACCAAGCCATTATTATATGAAATGTTAAAAGGACTTATCTAACAAAAAGAAGATAAATAATATGAATAAAATGATGACAAATTCACAACTATCAACAAATGAACCTAAAAGAAAAGAAAAACAATGAAAACAAAGACTAAGCAAACAAGAACGGGAACAGAATCAGATAAATGGACATCACACAGAGGGAGTTCAGTGGGGAAGGGAAAGGGAGGAATGGGGGGAAGGTACAGGGCAAAAGAAGCATAATTAGTAGGCATAAAAGACAGGGAGAGATAAAAATGGTATATAAAATAGACAGGGAGAGATAAAAAATGGTATAGGAAACAGGACTCAAAGAACGTGTATGTTCAGTCCATGGACATGAACTAAGGGGAGGCAAATGCTGGAGGGTTATGGGGGGCAGGGTGAAGGGGGGATACGGGGAAAAAATTGGGAAAAATGTAATAGCATAATCAATAAAAAATACTTCTGAAAAATTTATTGCTGCAGAAATGAATAATGTGCATCCAAAACTCCACTATTTCATAGAGGTGGAGACTAAATCTCAAAACACTTAGAGTATTTGTACATTTCTTTAGCTTGTAAATTTCAAATTTCCACTGGAGGAGAGAAGTAGTTGTTCAAATCCAAACATATTAATCTTATACAGAATAACAAAGAGTGATTGCAGTAGCAAAAATCCAAGAACAAAATTTCAATGTTTTTGTAGTTTCTCTTAAAGACTCAATATGTCCCAAACCACAGGACACTTAGTTGCAATTCAGAAACTGGCTAGATGTTGTTTTGGTTCTTTCAGGCTGGGGATAACTTGGCATGCCAACTGGCATCCTCCGGGCCTGCAAGAGTTTCAGTGAAATATCCAAAGGAGGAAAAACAAACAAAAAAACTTTACTGAGCTCAAGCTATTTCCCAGGTGGCATACAGCAGCTACAGTGAAGTGTCAATAATCCAAAGGCCAGGGGCTTCTGGGAGTCTCTTTGGTCAGGAAGGAACACACAACTGCTGGTTGAATTTCTGGTATTTTATACTTCTCTCCTACTAAAGAGTCTTAGCAGTTTCTGAGCTCAAGTTAATATATTAGTTTCAGACCTCACATACAAAGAAGAAACTTCAGGCAAGGAAAAAAAATAATAACTTCAGAAGCATTGATATATACATATTATTAACAAATATGAATGCGGTTTTTGGAAATATTGTCCTGAAATGATTGATTTTGGAGTCATTAACTGATTACCCTTGGAAATAAGTTTCTACCAAAGATATGAAATGTACTTTCTCAAATTCTTCAACATTTCAATCTGTTAAAATTTTTAATCGTGGTGTGAAAAATTACAGGGAAGGTTTTTGATGGTGACCTGGTAAGATCTAGCCAGGAAAAAAAAAATGTCAAAAGGGAAAAAACAAAATCAATGTTAATCTAGATATTTTTCATCCTTAATTAGGAAATGGAAAAAGAACCTTATTCTATTGCTGTTGGATTCTCATCCCCATTTGTGATATTTTGTTTGCAAAATATGGATGCAATTATTCACCAACTTGTAAGCTTACCTCTTGCAGTGTGACTTTGCAGATTCTCTCAAGAGGTTAATTTTCCCACCCCTCGCTCTTGAGCAGCTTTGTGACTTGCCTTTGCTGATTGAATGTGGCAAAATTGATATGTGTCAGTGCTGACTCCACCTTAAAAGACCTTTACACCTCTGCAAGCCCTCTTGGAACTCCAGCTGCTTTGGAAAAACCCAGATGTGAGCCTCTGTCACCTGGGTCAGCAGACAGACAACCACTAGAAGTGTCAGTGAGGCCATGCTCGGCCAACCAGCCAACACGCCAGCAAAAGGCAGATACTCAAGCAAGTCCAGCAGATCCATCTAGTGAACCCTCATTTGTAAAAACTAAATGGTTGTACTCTGAAAGCCACTATGTTTAGGATTCTTTGTTATACTGTAAAAGAAGACTCATGTGCCATTTGAAAAATTTATTCACCTTCTGTATAATGTTTGTAATTTAACTAGATCTCATTCAAGATCTAAGTGAATAAAAAATTAAGAGAAAGATTCCAGTGAAATCTGTATGTTCTAACTGCTCATTCATTCTGAATATAGTTTTCAGGTATCTTGCTACATAGCAGAGTAAAAATAATGTTATAAAAAGGCAAAACTGTAACTCCTACTTCTGAATGTGTGTGTGAATGGGGACGGGAAAGAGCTGATATACAAGGATAGCATCTCCCATGTCTGTAGTGTCTGCCTTCCACTTCTAGAGACAAGCGGGGCCCAGAAAAGGAAAGGAAGAAATTCCCAAGCATTTGTCTGTTCTCTGTGCTGCTAAAAGTCGAAACCCAAAGTAAAGGTCTCTCTTATAGCCATGTTTTGCAAAATTATGGAAACTAATTATAATTAGCACAAGGGAAAAATAATAGGGCTTTGGGTTTGTCCAAAATTCTGATGGAGTTCAAGACATGCTTCCCCAAAATATGGCACCTTGGCTGTAAATTTCAAGTGAAGCATTTGAGAAAATAGCTGAAGCATGAAAATCACTGTGACCTTCACCATGCTCTTCTCTCAGTAACCAGGTCATAAAACGCTTCTGTGAAGTCTGCCTTCCTTATACCCAGAGGAAAGAAGCAGCCTCTTTTTTGAAGACAAAGGGATGCTGAGAAGAATCCTGACAAACTGGCCTTGCTGAATTCCCCTTCAGTTTGTTATATTTACCTCTTCTGCTCTTTGCCCTGTTTACTCATCCATGACCACGCACGTACTCGTCATCCAACCTAGCACAAAAATACTGAGCTTTAATCCTTTCTTCAAGTCTTCATTTCCTTAAGAAGTTTCCCATGTCACATAAAAGTAATATTCAACAAATGTCTCTGCTTTTTTTCTGTGAATCTCTTTGTCAGTTTAATTTTTAGACCTAGCCAGGGACCCTAGGAGATTCAAGGAAAACTTTTACCCCCTATAGCTCTCTTTCAAAAAAATTATTTCACTTAATTTTCATTGCCAGTATTAGTCTAAGAGAACGGTGGGTGTTGACGATGAAGCTGTTTGCAGTAGATGGAGAAGTCATATGAATCCTGTGACCAGAGGAGAAAGTTTTGGAGAAGACCCAGAATTCAAGATCCTGGAGCAGCTCCAGGAGTGCACCTTCTGAGAGAGGAGGCCCTGGTTCAAATGTATTGTTATTCTCAGTTTACATGGAAAGTGAGGCTGGCAGCAATTAAAAGGCAACTTATTAAAAGTTCCCACTGTCAGCCCTGGCTAGTGTGGCTCAATGAACTGAGTGCCAGCCTGAGAAGCAAAGGGTCACTGGTTCAATTCCCAGTCAGGGCACATGCCTGGGTTGTGGGCCAGGTCCTCAGTAGGGGGCACACGAGAGGTAACCACACATTGATGTTTCTCTCCCTCTCTTTCTCCCCTTCCCTCTAAAAATAAATAAAATCTTAAAAAAAAAAAGTTCCCACATCATAAATTTCAGATACTGGAGTCTCAGAATAATTTCATATACTTCAAAACAGGTTTCTAAAAAACTAGATCTTCCAAGTTGGTATATAATATTAGTTTCACCAACCTAATTCCTTGAGTCTAATCTAAAACCTCTTCTAGAAAGTGGGAAAATTGGCTCTGATTCTATTCTCAATCTACTTTGCATTGAAAAATAATATTGACAACTGGCATCCTTGTTACACAAATCCTCCAAAAAAACTGCAACTGTCCTTAATTTTCTAAGAGTAAAAGAAGGCACTGGTCCTGGAATCTGTTATTAACATTTTACCATTTTGTAGCAATGAAGGCAGAGCTGCTCAAAGATTTTTTAATCTGCAGGTTCGACCTGCACGTGTCATGTAGTTCCTCAAATCTGTGGCTCATATTTTGCATAATTTTCCATGAAATATGTTAGTTGCCTGCCATAGTCAATTAAATTCTTAAATTGCAAAGTAAATTACACCCTGAAACAAAAATAAATAGAAAAAACAATAGCTACCAGCCTTTGTTATTGTATTAACATCATCCTTTGTAAGTTCTCATTTGTGCTTACCTTATTTCATCATCATTTTTAAGAAAATGGCAAATGTACTTGAACAACAATTAAAAAAAGAAAAAACACTATTTTCTTGACAAAAGATTGACAAGCAAACTGGATAGACACAGTGTTTCTGGATAATGGACAGTTTAATAAATAACTGTGCCACAGTGCCATGATAACTACACTAAGAAAATAAGTGCATTTCCTTAATAATTGAAATTATATTGTTTGTAAATGTTGTTATAGTACCACACTGTTTGTTAATATTCTAGCTGGCAGAAACCAGGGAAATGGACAGAAATTAACTCCTGCTAAAGACAATACTGAAGTTCCAACACTTTTTTTGTTTTCAGATTTCCAAGGAATCAGTGACAGATGTTTATTGAACATCTTTCATATTTAAGGAGCCATCTTAATTATACAGGGGCAATAAGACAAAGCTCCTCAAAAAATTCAAAATCTTAGGTCACAGATAACAGGTGAGACAGAATATTAGGGACTGGCAAGTAGCAGGAAATGCCTATAAAGGAATTTTCCAGCGAGTAAAGGTGTTTGTTGCTGCGCCAACTAATTCCACTTGGATGCTTCCTTTAGACCCACTGTGCTCCAGCTTCCCCTTGTGAGTGCTTTTGTAAATAGTTGGTCCCCCGAGCACACTGAACTCTGGAATTTGTCTAATTATACTGAAAAGAGGATGTCTTCAATGAGAATCATATTCCAGGAATTCACTTCACAATAAACTACAAAACCCTGGTGAAGAAGGTGAACTTACAGAGTAGTGGACGAGATAATCATACACGGGCATGGGATACCTTATCTCTGCATCTAGGCATTGGTAGAGCAGGAAGGATGAAATTTCATCCTTTCTCTATTCTCTATGCTACTAAAAGTTAAGATCAAAAGTAACTTTTTGTATAGCCATTCTCTGCAAGACTATGAAAACCATATGTGATTAGTGCATGTACACACACACACAGCTTGGCAAATCCTTTCTCCAAAGTAATGATAACACTGGACAAAACTGTCAGTGATTTCAGGACTGGAAATCAACCAAAGCCTCTGAACAAAGAGAGAGGCACTCATTCAAGATAAACTACTTAAGTTTTGGCCCAAACAGTGTAGCCCTGGTTGGGACAAGCAATGGAATGACAGAATAGCCAGATAGATATTTAACAGGAAGATCTAAAGGACAGAACAGACATAGAGAACTTGACAACCAGCCACACGCCCCTGGAGGTCTGGAAAGTAGAGCAATCACAAGTCAATAGCCTAAGATCCTACCTTAAGAAACTACCAAAAAAATAAACAAACATAAAAAGGAAGCAATAACATTAGTAACCAAATAGATTACATAGAAAACAGGGGGGAAAAACCAATAAAACCAATTTTCTTTAAAGACATAAACAAAATTAACACATTTTAGATAGACTGACAAAGAAATAAAAAGACACAAATTAGCAATATTAGAAGTGAATTTAGACTCTCAGATTGCACTGTAAACAAACACTAACCTAAAATGGGTTGTACACCTAAATGTAAGAGCTAAAACTATACAATGATTAAAAAAACACAGAAAAATCCTTAAGAACTTGTATTAGACAAAGAGCTTTTAGATATGACACCAAAGCATGAGATTATTGATGAGTGAATTTCATCAAAATTGAAAGCCTTTTCACTTCAAAATGCATCAAGAAAATGAAAAGACAAACCAAGGACTGGTAGAATATACTTGCAAATCATGTATCTGATCAAGAAATTGTAACCAGAATATAGAAAGAACTCTTATAACAATTAGAACATAAACAACCCAATTAAAAAATGAGAGATTTAAATGACATTTCATTAGAGAAAATATAATGACAAATAAGCACATGTACAGATACCCAGCATTATTAATTTTTAAAGAAATGCAAATTAAAACACACTGAGGTACCACTTCACGCCCACTCGAATGGCTACAATCAAAAAGACCATAACAAGTGTTAGGCTGAGGGGAAACCCGGCCCTCACATTTTGTCAGTGGCAATGTCATGTTACAAGCACTTCAGAAAACAGTTTGGCACCCTGGCAGGCAGACTCCAAAATGGTTCCCAATAATTCCCCGCTCCTGGGAGTCACTCCTTTTGTAATCACCTCCCCTTGAGTCTAGATATGATGTGTGACTAGCTTTTAGATCAACCAAATGTGGAAAAGTAAAGTTACTTGCATGGTCACATTTCACAAGATCCTGGCTACCATCTGGCTAATCGAGTCTCTTTCCCTGCTGACTTGGGTAAACTAAGCTGCCATGTTGTGATCTGTCTGACAAGGGGACCACATGGCAAGGAATTAAAAGTAACCTCTGGCCAACAGACAGCAAGAAACTGAGGCCATTGGCGCTACAACCCATAGGGAAGTAAATTCTGCCAACAAGCACACAGGTTTGGAAGCTGATTCTTCCCCCGCTGAGACTGGAGCTAAGACCTCACCAGTAGCTTGACCACACCTTGACTCACTGAAGACCAGCTCGACCTTTCCCAGACTCCTGACCCACAAGACTCTGACACAATAGACGTTTGTTGTTTAAGCCACTAGGTTTGTAGTTGGTTGTTACATAGCATAAAAATTACATAGCAGTTTCTTAAATATAGTTAAATATAAACTTACTGTACAACCTAGCAATTCTAACCCTAGATATATACCCAAGAAAAATGATAACATGTGTCCATACAAGTACATATATGCAAATGTTCACAGCATTATCCATAATTGCCCAAAATTGAAAATAACCCAACTATTCATCAGCTAGTCAATGAATAAACAAAATGTGGTATATCCATTGTATAGAATAGTATTCATCAACTAAAATGAATTGTACTGCAACCTGAATGAACCTCAAAACATTACACAAAGTGAAAGAAACCATATGCAAACACTATATATAATTTGATTTTCTTTATGTAAAATATTCAGAAAAGGCAAATCTTTTAAAACAGAAAGCTCAGTGGTTGCCTGGATCTGGAGAAGGGTGTGGGGTATGACTATAAATGGACAGGAGGGATCTTTGGAGTGATGGAAGTGTTCTGAAACTGGATTATACTGGTGGTTCTGCAGCTCCACAAATTACTAAAAGTTATTGAGTTGTACATTCAAATGGGTAAAATAGAAATTATGTTTCAATAAAGTATTTTAAAATTCTGATGGAGATCCTACCTCAGGAAGAATTATCCTCACTCTCTAGTCACTGGGTCCCTGCAACGCAGCTCCACTGGGACCCAGAGAACCCCCATCACACCATCGAGAATGTTCCCAGCCAAAACCAACTCCTTTCAGATTGGCCTCTCTGAGCAAGCAAAAGAAGGATGATCAAAAGGCTGGGACATAAACCTTGATGGAAAGAGGGAATTTCTGAGTTGGGTCTTGAAGGAAAGTAGAATTTATAGAGTCTAAAAGCAAGAGCATTACACATAGAAGAACCAAAAAGACAGAAGCATGGAAAACACACACACACACACACACACAGAGGAAAACAAAGCCATTTGTTTTAGCTGAGTTATTGTGGAAGGAGGAAACTCTAAAGATTAGAACAGCAAAATCTTTAATGTGGGTTGTTGTTTACAGGTAGAAACTCTGTGATCACCACTGCCATTTTCACCATCATTCAGCAAATACAGGGTCTGGCACAAATAATGCCCCTAATTCATCACAAAATCTTGTATTACAAAATCATGAGCATGTAATTCTGTAACGTAATATCACATTCAAGCACACCATATGACATTTTAGATGACACATTCAAATTAAAACTATAAATTATTATAATCATATTACTACCCTACCAACCACACTCCTGCAGGAGCCTGTATTTACTGAGAAACTACTGAACACAAAGTTACATTGTAAGGATAAGATATACAACATATATGCTTTCTAGACCAGGCAAAAATGTTTAGAAAATAGTGAAATTACAAAAAAGAGAAAGAATTCTCTGTAATAAGAGTAGTCCTGTTATATTTTTTCCCTCATTCTCCTTAAATAAACAGGGAAGAAAATGGTAAAGAAATTTAAGCTATGTTGTCTCAGCTCTGAAAGATTCTCTCTCACAGAAACCAGGGGGCAAAGAAAGCAGTGCTCCATGACCTGACAACTCCCTTTTTCTTAACCCTACATTGAAATAAATGCATGCTCTAAGGTCAGAGACTCCAGCTTTAATTACTAACTTTACCAACTTGTATTTCTAAAATGGCTTCTCAGAAGCACTGCTAGTGGCTGCTAAAAAATATACTTCCACTCCAAGTAATGAGGCAAGGAAAACCTTGTAACAAAGCAACATAAAGGATACTTCATGCCTTGCAAAGGAACAAAAATCATACTATCAAAAATCCACTGTGGAAAAAGATTAGCTATCACTCAACATTTACAAAGGGAGGCTTACTGTGCTGTTGTCTGTTTATGCTTAGTAGAAGATACGTTGATAAAGAGCACATTTCCTTGGAGCTACTGTCAAAATGTAGTTTGCACTGCCACATCCTTTGTTTTCTGTCCCGATGTCAGCAAAGTCAGGGCACGCCCCCTGCTCTGGCCTGGCGTGTCAGTACTTTCCATTAGCAGTTTACATACAGAACATAGACATATGGAAGTCCACAAATTATTGCAGGAATTCACCCCTGTTTGGAAAGCTAGGCCATTTCAAAGGAGATTGGAGCCATCCCTTTGTAACAGACCCTTTGACTATGAAACAGAGCTGTGAGGACGTGGGCAGGAAGTAGACCTGCCTGAAAGGCACAATTCAAAATGAAGAAAGCCAACAGGAGCCGCAATAAACGTAATTATAGCTCTGAGATAAGCTTTGGAGAATTTGAAACAGACTCCAAACTTCTTACTTAATTGGTTCCTACACAAATACACATACAGCCCATCTGTCTGTGTAAATACACATTCTTTGCTGTTTTGATTACACCTTCATTTTATTCCTTGGTTAACAACTAGAAAGGCATTGGAAAGTTTTGTTCCGCAGTGTTAAGAATGTCACAGAGTGACTAAGTCAAATCCTACATAGAGAACAATGTGAAAGGCTGTGACTGTGACCTTCATCCTGAGGGCCACATGAGGAGTGATGACACCAAGTGAGTAGAAGGTGGTGCTAGATATGCCCCCAGACGCTGCCATGACAGTACTTCAGGGTTTGGTTCCCTGAGGAATTTTCCCAGGCCACCTTTTCTCTCCGGGCCATCCAGACTCATTGAATTTAGCTCTGCAAATTAAAATTTGCTCAAGTATTTGTGAAGAGGCACCAACATGTTTTCTAGGTAGAAGAGTGACAAGAGCTGGGTAACTTCTGGATCTTTGATATTCCTATTGGACTTGGAATGGGTAATGCTCCCACCCTTATTTTATATGTGCAAGAACGAAGCAAAAAATATGGTGAAGAGATTCTGAATAATGTATCAAATGGGATTATAATTCTATTAGTATAAAAAGAACATGAATATTTTTCTCTAAATAATAAAACAGTTGCAAAAGAGAGAGACTAGTAGAAGAAGAAGATTTGGACTAAAAGCAAAATATAACTTCTCATTCCAAGGATGGGTCTCCACTCAGTGCTGACATAGACTAAATTGTGTCTTATACACTAAATGGGGGCAAACTCTCACCAGGTAACACACCAGTGGGGCAGGGTTGAGAATCGAGGTGTTTCCAATAAAAGCTACTGCTGTTTCCCTCACTCTTGCCTCCTGTACAGGGAGTCTCAGTACAGAGATGATCTTCAGCCTTGATTTTTATGAGCAGAGATCAGAACATCTCATTTACTTCCTGCAAGAACTGAATCCCCAGTGACATTTAATCTGATGTAGAGCTATGCAAAGACAATTCATCTGTTTGTTAATTTTCTTGAATTACCAAAAATGTGCCCTTCATTAAAACCGCCTTGGGTTATAAGAACCATCAAACCACATTAGCAAAATACAAGGAAATCAACAAGCTGCAATGATTAAAAAATATAAACTTACTAAATCATATTTTAATTTCACCTTAATTTATCTATCATTTAGGATGCCTGGCAGTTTTAAACTATGAATGAATAGTGGCCAAGCAGAGCATTTAACACAGACAATGAGAAAGTGTCATTTGAAGAAATTATGGGAGCATTGCTATACTTGAAAGGATAAAAAATGACTTAAAGCACAGCAAAAACTCCTATGAATCACCACCAAAGGCCTGGTAGTCATCTAGTACAGGGGTCTCCCAAGTCCTCGGCCTGTTAGGAACTGAGCCACAGTGAGGCAAGCTGGCCTGAGCTACACCTCCCATCTCCTCCCCCACCCCCAATCTCCCCAACCCCGTCCACAGCAGGAGGGGACGGCGGAAGTGGGCGGGGCCGACTAGCTAGTGCAAGTGAAGCACACCCGAGTCTGCCTCCTGTCTCCCCTCTCCCTCTCCCTGATCCCACCCCCTGTCCCCAGTCTGTGGAAGAACTGGTCCCTGGTACCAATACAATTGGGGACCACTGATCTAGAACACCAGAGAGTCCTGAGTCATAATCTCATGTCCTCTGCTGGGACAGAACCTGGGCCTGTCGTCTTTGTCTGAGCCTTGTCTGAGTTCCTGTAAGACGGAGCTCAGGAAGAGACTCTGACAGCCAGGGTCCACCTCTCTAATTTTAATTTATTCTTTCATTTGTTCAACAACTATTTATAGTGACAATAATAAATATTTTGAGCACTTACTATGTTTAAGATTTTGAAGGACACAAAGATAAATTAACACAGCCCTTGAACTCAAGGAATACCCGGGCTATGCCTATTTGTGATAAGAATGTTCTTACTTCTTACATTCTCTCTGCCCTCATAATAAACTTCCAGAATAATTTCCACTTTAATTGGAGTTTGTTCATGTCACTAATACAAAAACCATTGCTCTCCCAACCAATGCCCCAATAGTTATCCTGAATTATGAACCCCCATGTCAGCTCATTATCAATGCATTGTATATACGTTTAATGTTTATCTTCGGAAAAAAAAGAAAGGCATGAAAATGTAGACAAGAAGTCAAGTAATATCAATAAAGGACCTTAATGTGCAGTTAGGGCTAGTTCATGTGTCAATGTAGACTTATTCTATTACTAAGGAACATAGGCAAAAATTTAATAATAAATAACAATAATAAATACTTTCTAAAGGACATTAAAATATACCCTAAATGATTTTAGATGATGCTTGTTTAGAAATGGAGAAAGGCATGCATAAATATGTGACAAAGCAAAACATCTTAGAGAAATTGATTGCAGGGCTACGCTTCCAGAAATTGAAGGAATTTAACCATTTCTTTTCATTACTCTCTCTCTCTGCATTGCCTGCTTCTCCACCAAGAGAGTCACTGTGATAGGAACCGCATTCACCATTCCCAGCTGCACTGATACCTTGTATAACTGGGACAGCTGGGTGATCCTGAGAGGCCAGGAAACAAGTCCTATGCCATTTTGTGGCTTTAATTAACCTGTCTGTAACACACAAGCCATCTTCCCTATTTTACATCAAGGATTGTTGGAACTGGCCTATTTAGCCATCGGAAAAACATTTAAGACAGGGGCAATGAGGAGGTAAGTCTCTTCAACAGCCCATTGGGATAATGTACATGGGAGTGACTTAGGGACACTTAGGAAGCCATCCTCTAAAAATCTATCAAGGAAAAACTAAAATATTTATCACAAGGAGAACAACTATGGAATTTTAACACTGTAATCCAGATCTAATTCTCTGGAAGCCATATAGACATTTCCATAGAAGACCAGTGAAAATTATTGAAGATATTCTGTTAAACATACTAGATTGTATTATAGACTACTATCTCTGCTTAGTTCAAAACTTCACTGAAATCAGAGTAGAGACGCTAAAAGTATAAATCCTAAAGGTAAAAGAGAGTGAGAGAGTAGATAATAATAGACAAGAGAGGTCACCCAAATTTTGCAAGGTGGGAAGTGGACAAAAGAAGAATAATTGACTTAAGTGAAATTGCACTGTCTGCAGTTGTGCACGAGGAGAGGCAAGATGATGCACCCTATAGGATCCCAGGGAAGCTTGGGATTTAGAATAAACAAGAATACAAAAATGAAGGATGACAAAAAGGGCTGATCCTGGATATTATTGCAAAGTCTAGTTTGATTCAAAATCCCTTTACCCACTATGGAGCAGGAAGCAACTATCCCTCTCCTACTTCTGAAGATGATGAGATGTGGCTCTGGAGAACTAACTTGGAGGCTCCAGATTCGGGGACAACAGGCACAGGTGAGTGTAGTGCTGAGGCTGCTACTGACAAGAGAGTGTATGAAGGTCCACAGAGTGATGAGGCCTCCCCCTTCCCTGTCCATCACCAGCTGCCTGCCTTCACCTAGTTCCCAGGACACTGGTGGCAAGACAGGAGATTAAAATGTACTTCTTTATAAAAATACTCTAGTACCCACAGAGAAGTTCTATACTTGAAGGGTCTTTCCACCAAAAGCCAAGCTAATCATCTAAACCCTCTATTAATTGATGAACTTGGTCTAAACTCACAAAACCTCTAAAAACCTTTGTGTCTTAAATATGGACCATGGAAAGAGAACAATACATGTTGTTCCAACACACAAAAAAACAAAGTTTCCAACACAAAAAACACAGAGCAAAACAGACAAACAAATATTAAGAAAAGTAGAAATACAGGAGAGTAGATTTCATATTCTGTCATTAATATCCTCAAAGAGATAATAAAATAAGAGAAAAGAATAAAATGCTATTGAATAGGGAAATCAAAGAATATGAAAGAGACTTTGGAAATCAGATATGTGGTGACAGATAAATTGAGCTTAATAGTGAAAGGGTTGGAAGATAAATTCAAGAAAATCTAACAGAAGATTAGCAAAGGCAAAAAGATACACAATAGGAAGAAACAAAATAATCAGAGGATCAGTCCAGAAGGCCCATCATCTGAGTGCTAAGAGTCCAAAAGGAAAGAGCAGGAAAAATAAAGGGGGAGAAATGTTTAAAGAAAGTTCTCAGGAGTGAAGCCCTTGAACATCCCAACTGAAAGGCTTGTCCTTACTGTTAAGAGTAGGTGTAAATCACTCATTCTCATTCCTGATTACTATCCCATTTCTACAATTTTATTTTTTAACTTATATTCAGGCAGAACTTAAATGTTCTCATACACATATATTTATATGTAGGATTATAAATGTATGTATCAATAATTATATAAAATATATACAAATATATATGTAATGGATGTGATAATTAACTAGATGGGGGAATGCTTTCAAAATGTATACTTCTCTCAAATCATCATGATGTACGCTTCAAATATCTTACCACTTTGTTTGTCAATTAGGCCTCAATAAAGCTGGAAGAAGTTATTAAAAAATCAGGAAATAAGCAAATCATCCATGCATATTTTAATCTATTATAAGTTATTTCAGCCAATGTTTAAGTAAAATTTTAACAGAAATAACTGAAGGTTTATGACAGTATTGAGGAAAATGTTTTCATAAAAGTCTTGTTTTAATAATATAGTTAATGTGAAATATTTTATTGAGATTTTGCCACTAGTTGTAAAAGCAGTGAAGATATGGCACTAATGAAAACATTTTGTAAACTGCCAATATAACCCAAGAGACAAAAATGAATGGAAGGTATTTTAAGAAAGAAATTGCAGACTTAACATAGTATCTAAAGCTGTTTAAGATCTCACCCCATCTACCTTTTTTGTTCATATTCTGCTACTTAGATTGCTCTGCTCCAATCGGATTGATCCAGTCATTCCAGCGACGACTCCCATCCCCTCAGCTTTTTATTTCTCCCTTCTTCTTCCCCTTCCCAAAATGTTCATTTCCTGCTGTCTAGTTAAGTCTATTTACGCTTCATGGAGAATTTCAAATGTTATTTCCCAAATGATGACTTCCCCCACCATTCCGTCCACAGCGAGCCCTCCTGTGGCACTCGTTGCCACGGGCCGGTGTTTCTCCATAATGGCTGACCGTCAGTGTCACCTTGCAAGCTTTTACGAAACACAGATCCCCAAGCTAATTACCATCCAGGTAAAATTTGTATTTAAAAATTTACAAAGGAAAGGAAGAAAAGGAAGGAACCTTTCCTGATGCCTCTGACAGCAGTTACACTTAGGAGCCCCTGGTCAAAACTAACTCCTCATTAAGCAGCACACACTATTTGTCATTATAATGTCAACCTACCCATCTTATCTTCTTAGCTAAATTGTAAGTTTCATGAGTTCAGGACCCTTTTCTCCACATAGCATCTCCTGTATAGTTATTTTGTTAAAGTACCAATTCAGTGGCGATTGCTTTAAACAAACAAAAACACTGTCTCCTTTTCATTGATGAGCACAGCCGCTAGACATAAATGTAATAAGGCTTCCAACTGATGTGGAAGGGAGAAAACTGTCTCCATTATATAGAGAATTTCTTAACTTTTTTGTCCTGTGGGAGCCAGGAACACAGAGTGTTGTGTGTGGCTGGGGATGATGGCCCTTGATTTCTCCTTCGGGTGCGTTCACCTGTCCAGAGCTCCAAAGTGACTATCTCACCTTAACATGTGGCTGTACCTTTGCTATTTGCTTCTAATTCCTACATAGAAAAAGTGCTCTCATGATTACGAAATCCCTTGCACTTTAAGAAACAAGAACATGGGAACCTATGAATTTTAATATAAATGCAAATTTAAGTGTAAGTGTGAACGTACACAGATCCTGAAGTACGTTTCCTCTCGGGGCCTAATCAAAACCACCCTTTCAAAGTGTTCTCACTGATGTAAATCTCAGTCCTAGCTAAATGAGACATATTGGATTGTTTGATGCAAACCAAGATTTGAATCAGTCTTCCATTTTAATAAGTAGGAATAACTAGTTCAAACTTTGATATGAAACTCAAAATGCACTTTTTGCAGACAAGAAGCAGAATTGCTTTAAGGAAAAAATGTTTCCATGGGCATATTTTAAAAAATACAAGTTCATGTTTTAAGTAGCAAGGCAAGTAATACCTCAAAGTTTAAGTGTGTTGATTCTTAATGTATTCTAAAGTCTTATAATGGTTGGATAAATATGTTGACTAGTTCCTCAGGGTTTAATTATGTTCCTTTTAGAAAAGACTAACCCCTTGAAAATGGAAGCATAAGTAATTAGAATAAAAATATGCACATATATGTGAATTATCTACAGTCCTGAAAAAATCCCAGGTCAGCATTTGCTGTGCATGGCTTTTAGTTTTTTTTATTATATACTTTGCTTTTCATATGAACATATTTACTGCTCACAATTTTTTCTTGTGGCTGATGGGGTAAAAAATGCTGCAAATCACTCATAGTATACTTCATATGGTGGAATTTTCAATTTGTGAATCATTAGTGATAAATGCCTGAGTCAGGACAATGTATAAAAACAATAAGCTAGAAATAGTAATTAACCAATAAGTCTTACTTTTTAAGGTATTAGACTCCAAAAATTTTTCACTACAACAGATTATACATGTGTCTTAATGTGCCTCCAGCATCTAGCTCATGGCAAGTATCTTAATACTGACTGGAAGAATGAAGGTTATAGATTTATTTCCTTGTGACACAATTAGCCTGCTTTTCCATTCTTATTTGAGGACATGCTTAAGGATAAGTCTTTTTGTGCCAAAAGTCACTTTATAGAGTTCTTTCTCCTTTACCCCAATGATGTGTCATTATAGGGAGAGGCACACAACTTAATTATTTTTGCCTAAAGGCCCTGCCTAGAAAAGAGAGGAGAAAGAAAAATATTCAATGATAAACTAATAATAATAATAGAGAGTTTCAATGGGAATAGTTACATTCGTGTTCTGCTTTTGGAAAGTAGCTAATCTATGCATCACAAAATTTTACATGGAGGGGGTAGATTAACAATCCTATAATAACAGTGTATTGAGGGTCTTTTTGTGCCAACAACTGTATTAGGAGCTTTACATAAATCTCTCACTTAATCCCCATACAGATTCTGTTTTGAAGAATAGTATCATTGCCTGATCACAGCAAACTCTGCCAGATGAGAGAATTCATGTATTAAGGGAATTTGAATTATATATGTAGCAAATTGGTAGCCAAAGCACAGTCAACTTCTTAGTTCTAGTCTTTCCCATAACTTCAGGTACAGTACAGTGTATTATGCAAGGAAATTAATGTCACAATTACCTAGAATGTAGTTCAAGCCCAGGCCCTATGACTTACTGAATTAAACCATTGGACATATCATTTAATCTTTGTTTAAAGGAATTTTTTATTTTATTTTATTTTTAAAACATTTTATTTATTTTACTTTTAGAGAGAGGGGAAGGGAGGGAGAAAGAGAGGGAGAGAAACAGCAATGTGTGATTGCCTCTCTCATGCCACCTACTGGGGCCCTGGCCTGCAACCCAGGCATGTGCCCTGAGTGGGAATCAAACCAGTGACCCTTTGGTTCTCAGGCCAGCACTCAATCCACTGAGCCACACCAGCTTGGGCTCATTTAATCTTTTTGAGACTAAACTTCCTTGTTTATAAAATACTTTGTACCAGGACCGTTATGATTCTAGATGTACAATGTGCTCAGTTCAGGATCTAACACATGGCAGACATTCAATCATGGCAGCTATCATTTATGATTCAAAATTTCACATTTCTGTACATATTAAGAAAGAGTCTGTTATGTTCTATGTGCATTTTCAAATCTCCTTAACAGTCAGACTGACCATGTGACTCAGCCTCCCTAGCCAGAGCAGAGCAGAACAGGAATCTATGACTTTCCCACAGGCAAACAATCTCTATGGCCAGTAGCACCCGAAGTGAATTGGCATGACAGATTTGCCCAAAGGGGTCAAAAGTGTCTAACTCACTCAGTAACATCTGTTACGTTTGGGTTTTGAACATACAAACTTTAGAGGTAAGCAGACGTTGGTGACAGCTGGCATATCCTGAATATAGACCTAGAGAAGTCAGTACACAAAACCATCAGCAATAGAAGCTACTATAAACCAGAGGCTATGAAAGAGTGTTTAATTAGTGGGTACATCTTGATGAGCTTCTGATCATTAAGGTCTGAGGCAGGTTAATTGACTCAGAGTATATTTAGTATTAAAATGATGAGCAAGAGGACTGAGTGAACAGAACTGATAAACAACCTTCTATACTGAAGAACATTCCCCAACCGGAGAAGAACAGCAGGAGGAAGATGATGTCTGTGACTATTTAGGTAGAAGAGAGAGTTAGTAATGAAGGGAATCCATGGACGTGCCCCTCAAAACAAAGCAAGGCTTCTTCTAGGATTATGTGTTAACACAACAACTGCAACAACAGTAAAGAACAATGAAATCGTCAGCTGACCACACCAGCCACTTCCGTCAGCACAGGGCCAATTCACAAGTCATTTGCAAAATGTCACAAGAAGCATTTCATTAAGCACATAATGGCTGTTTCTGTTAGCTTTGTCTATAATTATTCTTTATTTTCTTAACATAAACAAATTAGCTTTAATAGTATGTCAGACAGTGTCTTCAACCTCCACAGGACTTCTAATTAATCAGCAACTGAAAAGCCTACAAATCAAAACTGTCCAGAAAACATGCTCTCTACCCCATGCATCTTTCTCTCTGGAGCTCTCCTGGACCCTAAATCTCCATTA